>JAOYND010013376.1:0-12554 GCA_025802135.1 Lagerstroemia fauriei | reverse complement strand
CTTAATACGATGGTAATATGGAGCAAAAATCTGCAAATATTGTTGCATCTTTTGCCAATTTACACCCAAAAATGGTTGAGATATTTTAGAGCTTCATGGCGATTTCCCATCAATTACATGCAATTCATGTCAACAGATCAGGTATATACAAAAAGCAATCTATTGATGAGGGAAAAGAGTCTATAGGAGTTGGAAGGTGAAACGGAACAAGTGCTCAAAATAATTGAATTCCACTCAATATTACCCATAATGTCAATCTAATACTGTTAAAGACCTTTCTTCTTCTCTTTAATAGTACTCACATCGATCAGAGATTAGGGATTCATTTGATTCGTTGGAAAGAAATTGATAGCAAATAGTATAGACCGTAATAGATTGAAAAAAGAAATTAATTATTTATGGGAGTGATTATATTTTGTCGGAGAGAATTGAAAGAGGGAATAAAAATACAAAAATAATAAAAGATTAAAGTGCCCTTAAATATTAATATATTTAAATTTCATTTAAAAAAAGAGGGAGGGGAGGGAGTTGAAAATTTAATGGTATAATACATATCAATTTTATCATTTTATTTCTATTCTTTTTATAAGTAATAGCTATTTTTGTGGGGAGAAGGTAACACTCATTCTTCTTTATTCTTAATGCATCCAGAATAGATATTTCAGGTAATACTACCGTGCCACCCATATGTTGGATGTATTCTATGCAGAATTGATGATTTACTGAATAGTTATCATAGCGAATAAAGCGTACTGTAAGAATTTCAATTATTATGAGTGGGAATACTCGCATTTTTTTCTCTTCTCTTTGAATCATTTTTAGATTCTATAAACCTTCTTATAACCTAAAATATAGCTCGCTTCCATCATCTTTGTGGCCCTGCTGTCTTTTGTTTTCTCATGATGTTCTAGAATTAGTCGTTTGAATCCTTGCCGTATATGAAAGTGCGTTTCATTAGCCATCTGATTTCTTACACGTGTGACCTCATTAGATTACTTAACCAAGAAGTTCAATAATGGCCAGCAATAATTTTTGAATTGATTTTGTCTAAATACTGCCTGGTCAAAGGAGATCGCGACTGCTTTGAAACGAGAACGTTACTACATAGGTTCTTTTCTTCAAAAATAAAAATAAAAATAAAAAATAGCTATTATACACGCATGATATAAAAATTAAAATGATTTAGTGATTTAGCACGTAAATTATTTTCATGGAAATCATGCATTCAGAATATAATTTAGAGGGAGGGGCAGAGATATTTGGTGGGGAAATTGAATTTGTGAAGTTCAAGGGAAGACAAGCGGGAAAACGAAGAATTTTAATTTGAAAATTTTCTTCTAAAAACTATATAGTTCAGGAAAGGAGGAAAGCCCCAAAGAATCGATTCAGCTGATAAACCGGAAGGACATTTAAATATGAAAAGATCATCATTCAAGCAGGAATTGGTGACAAGTTAATAGGATGAGTACAGCTTTTGAGATGGCCACCAGCCCTTCGTTTGTTCTATAGTATTTGAGATATTAATTTTATTACCTAATACTAATAATATTTAAAAATACGAGCACATGATCAATTACATTAGTTATTATTTTAAGAATTTTATAATTGTCATATTTTTTCTAATATTTAGAGATTATGTATTTACTAGTTATATCATTTACTAAGCCTATAAATACGGGACTGGTCGTGAAAAATTTATTAAAGAATTTAAACTCAATAAAAGAGGAAGACGACAAATTTAAGAGGGTGAAATAAGGTAATATAATAAAAATTAGAGAAAATTAAGTGAATTACATGCAATATTTGACCTGTTCTTTAGAATTCAGGGGCGTCCCCTAAATCTATCATTATATTAATAGACTATAAAATCCTCTACTCCTATGTATTTTTGGCTTATGACCACCATACATTTACTTTATATTTAGTACCTCTCCTTATATTTAGTACATATTTCCTCCGCCAAACAGCCAAATATTACAATATTTGATTAATCAAGAAGTGTTTCAATTGGGCACTCAAACCTTGCCCTTTATTGGCAGACAGTATATTTGTCAATAAGTTATTTCGCGAAGAAAGTCGGCAAGAGAAAAAGCTCAAAAGGACGCTAAAGTACTGTATTATAGCATATTTGAGAAAGAGGGTTTGGGGTAATATTACTGTTATTTTTCTGAAATCAAAAGATTTTGAGTTCAATTTTCATCAGTCAAATTGTTTGTGTCACTTTATTTCCTCTTCCTAATATCCCTTTCGAACTTATATATTATTTATTTTCTGTTTAAAAAGTTTATGGATCTAGGAAAAACAAAATAATGATGAAACAGAAATTTCACAAATTAAAATTAAATTTGAAATATCTTATTCTCAATATAAGAATAATACGTGTGCAGAGGCCTCTGTCTCTCCCTTTATTTATTAGTTCCCAACAAGGTGTATTGCATGCTGAAGGGGGCAACCCACTTGCATGCTTTTGTGAGCACTTATACTACTTTATAAATTTAATGTATTATTGTTTCATCCTAAGCCATCACCATTTTTATTGTATAATCAATCTAGTGTCCATGCGCAATACAAATTGCAACTGCAATTGCCAACTTTTATGTCCTTGGACTTTGTAGGGATCTGAGGAGGCAGTGGGACGGATTTCATCTCCTGACCAAATGCAAATACCGCAATTCCCGCTCGTACTCCCTTTGGTGGTCCCAATTGAAATCTATACCCTTGAATCACATAGGTTCTATGCGAAATGACAGCGGCAGATACAATTCTGGGTTTAGACGGGTGTTCAATGGGTCCGAGAAAATCTTCAGTGTATTGAATATATCACGTGCCGGTGCATCGAGATATTATCTGCTGCTCGTACTTAAATGATTGTAATTAAATAAATTTGAGCCATAGTGGAACGAGTAACATGGTGGGGAAGGGAGAGGGGCGCCATTAGCGAGCGAGCAAGCAATGAGGCCCAATTGTTAATATTAAAAAAAGGCCCAATTGATAATTATGAAATCACCATAGAGCTTAGCTAGACGGGCCTCTCGTCAAGCCCGCCACATATTAAGGGCCTCTTACTTACGGATAAATTGTCTAACCATTGCTGGTGTGTCAGTCAAGTTTTCTCTCTTTTTTTTTTTGAGAAATATGTCATTCAAGTTTTCGTGCATTTGTTTCGTGCCTTTTTTTTTTTGGAGAAATTGCGGAACCCCATCGCCGGGAAAGGAGAAATTCTTAGGTGGAAAAGGCCCTGGAAGTTACGCAATCCATAATATGAAAGTTAATACCAATGACAAAATGGGTTTAAGTCTGTTTACCAAAAATAAAAATGAAAAAGTTTCCAGTAGAGTGCGACCACAAGGAGAGAGTATTATATGCAACGGGTATAACATATAATTTATTGACATGGTGTCACAAACTAATAAAATTCTGCCATTTCAATATTTTTAATAAAAGCCTAAACACAGAAAAAAAATAACGATTGAAATAACAAAATCCTATTAATTTGTGACACCAAGTCAGCGTTGACACCTAATGCACCCGTTACACATAATACTCTTTATTTAAAAGGTGCTAACTCTAACAGCTTGTTTGGATTGACGTATTTAGAGAGATTTGGAGAGGAGGGATTTTGAGGGATATCACAATCTCTTATTTGGGCAAATTATTAGGAGAGATTTTGAGGGATATCACAATCTCTTGTTTTGGTAAATTATTAGGAGGGATTTGGAGGGATTGTATTTTGTAATTCCTCCAAATTGGAGGAATTTAAAATGATAATAAATTTGTAGGCAAAAATAATCATCGTAACTTTTTGAAAGAAATCATAGGCAGGTCATAATTCCTCATTACATAATTATACAACTACGCTCGTCTTCTCTTGATCGATCACCAAGCCATGTCATAGCATGCATTCCCCTACTCGACCACGACCAAGCCGCAGCCACCGAGCCTCCCGAGACCGCCATGAAACCACAGCTTTGCTCGAGTTCCGAGACCATTACGAAGCTACTGTGCATCCTACACGCCTTCCTCCTACTCGATTGGTTCTTCAAATGAAAAGGGTAAAATGGTCAAATTAACTTTTTTATCAATTAAATTCCACGTATAAATAATGATGTCCAAACGAGGGATTTATATTAATAAATTATCCCTTCAAATCCCTCCCATCCCCTCCACTGCAAATCCCTTTGAATACCTCCAAATCCCCCTATCCAAACAAGCTGCAAAACCAAATGGATAATCTATTGTTGTGTGGTATTATTTCCAGCAATCAGTTACTACATAATCAATTCTCCGAATTATCACCGTCTTTCCCTTTTTCCTTGGATCTTTTGATATCGATGGGTATTTGGACTACGTTCGACTAATTTTCACAGCCCCGTATGGACGCCAATAAGCACATAGGACATGATAAATCCAGAGGTACTGGCTAACCTCAAAAAGATTCGAACTTGGGCCCTTTTTCCTTGATTTGAAACAAGGTAAGGAGTTACCATCTTGTTAACGTAGCAAGGCCACCCAAATTTTAACAGACTATGAATCGATTACTTTCGTGTAGATACTACAAAACTTATACTAGAAACTCTCTTCATGTCTCCGATCTAGCCGCCAAGCAATGTTTCAGCGGACATACAAAAGGGGAAATCGGGAGAGAATCCTAATTTTCCTCTGTAATGCTTAAATGAGATTGTATTAATTGAAAGTAAAGGTAATAAAGACAAATATTCGAAAGAAGATAATGAGAAGAGGACATGCCGGAGGAGCCCTGTCTCTTTTATGTATCAGGACCTTTTTATAATTGTTGAGCAGTTATCTGGAAGAGTAGTTATCGAGGCAGTTATCAATAGTTACTCTCCAGAGGCAAAATAGCTTACTCTTCTGGACCTTCTGCGTGGGGCCATCATGGTGGCCTGCAATAGTTATTATACTTGAGCTCTTTGGCTTGAGGATCATAAATTTAGTTGTGGGAGTGAATATGCATCAATCTTCCTTTTAGTTGGCCCAAGCGCTCGAGTTATTTCATATGCAAAAAGGGTAAATAACCTGATAATACATGAACTTTACCTATTTTTTTTCAATTTTACCACGACCTTTTATTTTCAATTAGAATGGTCAGAAACTTTGAATTTATATTAGAATAGTCAGGAACTTTCAATTCTTCTCTATTTCTACCATATCGTCAATATTTCATTAATATTATTGATGGAAGTGACAAACGACCATTAGAAGTATTGAATTGACGAATTTGCCATTTCTAAAACTGAATATATATGACCATTTAATACATGGGCTTTGCTTAATTTCCCAATTAATACACAAACTTTACACTATTTCCCAATTTTTCCATGAACTTTCACTTTTGATTAGAATGGGCAAGAATTGATAAGTTTACCCCTCATATGAACTTTATTCCTTCATTACCATCACGTGAAATGTCTTATGTGCCCTTATAATTCATTTTTTTCCATGCAAGAACACGCAATACATTAGGGCAAATGTGACGTTGCAAATCAATTTAATCTATATATCGTGATTTCTAAATTAATATTTCAATATCTAAATCCCCCAGTTTGTCTTGCTGCAATTAGGGTATAAATGAAAATTAAAAATTTGAATAAAACATGCCATCCCAACCCAACCCGAAAAACTAGATTTTTAAAGGTTATATAAATTTTGGCTAATTTTTAAAGTGTTGAAAAAACTGCTTGAGAAACTGGAGCGTGAGCCTAGAGAAACCTGGTAGTATCGAGACCAACCGTAATTATGTGAAAAATAGGGTATTATGCGTAATTATTTATGTTGTTTTAAGATTTTGACAATAAGATATCAATTTTTACATAATTTTGATCGGTCTTGGACCCCATTGGATATTTTGGGTTGGGACACAAGTTGCTCATGTAGATTTTTAACACCTCATAAATAGCTCATTGTCAATTCCTAACTGTTGAAATTAAAAGCAAAAGTTCGTGTAGAATTGAGAAATCATGCAAACTTCGTGTATTAAATAGTCATTTATTTGCAATTCTAAGAGGGGCAATAGTGTTTCATAGCCAGTTGTCACATCAACCATTAACTCTATTATGGGTAATGAGAAGTCCTCTTTTAGACATGCATTGTTAAGGTTGCGAAAGTCCATGTAGTTAGGAACTTGGCAGTTCTTTTTCTTTAATGGCACAATGCCTGAAATTCACGTAGGGTAAGGGACCTATTGAATGGTATTTGCCTTTGGGCTTGTTTGATTGTCCTAACTCCACTCCTAACATAGACGCGATGTACTGCAAATCACCAAGAGAAGACATCCTTATGCTCAATCAAGAGTTTGACATAAACCACTTTCTCTTTAGAAGGAAGACTTGCACTGAGAAAAACAAGACGTCGCTCTTCTTTTACCCCTAAATCAACTTCCTTCAATTCATCGACAGTGGCCTGGCAGTCTTCCTCGAGGGCATCTGGGGCTTCCTCTAAATTTTCCTCTTCCACTGAGTCATGAATAGGGGTGTGCATAAAAACTGGTTCGGGCTAAACCGAACCGGAATCGAATTATAACCGAACTGAAAAGAACCGGTTCAGTCTGAATCGGTTCTATTTTAATTCGATTTTCAGGACGAAAATTGGTTCGGTTAATTAATAGGTTTCAAAAGTTCAGCGAACCGGTTTGAACGAACAGCTTCTAATTATTATTATTATTATTATATAAAATCAATCAATCACACTTTCTCTGTTCCTAGAGGACGAACTCTCAATCCCACCGCACTATCTTCAGCCCTTCCTCAATCCTCCTCCATCGAAGCCTCCTAGTCCTTGTTCCACCACTCCTTTTACTCCCCTTCCCCACCTACTCGGCCCTTTACTTGACCGCAATCTCCCTTTCCCTTTCCCCACTCAATCACGGAAGTAAGAAATTGGAAACCCTAATTTTTTTCTCATTGAAGAAGACGATGGAAGAAGAGAAGAAGCATAGAGGCCAGATCGAAGCACTCGCCGAGAAACACTAAGACGGAAGTTTTGAGGGCAGTGGTGGTGGCAGTTTCTGACGCTGCCGGATAGCATCGTGGCGGCGGTTCATTGTTGCCCACAATGGGATTGGGTTTTCTTTTTTCTCCTGCGGCGGCGTCGTCGTCTTCTTCTTCTTTGGCCGTTCAGTCTGCTTTGTTTTTCTTCTTCTTCTTCCACCAGGATCGTCGTTGTTGTCTTCTTCTTCTTCTTCTTCTTCTTTCTTCGACCGTTCAAATTGCTTTGTTTTTATTCTTCCTTTTCCTCTTCTGTCGTGCTGCTATATGAGAGAGGCCACAAAGGCCAACAGGTCTAACGGGCCTTTGTTTTTTCTAGCCCAGTGCAAGTCCTTTGGGCTTTAAGAGATAGTGAACCATGGGCCAGCTTTCTCAAATTAAATTAGTTTTGGTTTGGTTCAAAGACCAAACCGAACAGCTTATAAAATAATTCGGTTCGAACCAGTTAACCGAATTGGTTTAAAGTAATCCGGTTCTTTCTTTATAAACCAGTAATAGTTTTATCTTACTATGCCTAACTGAACCGAACTGGTTCTTATAGTTCAATTCAGTTCAGAACCGGTTTGGCCCTTGAACCGATTCTTGCACACCCATGAACAACTTCTTGAATAGTGACATAAAACGATGACATCGCATCCCCATCCTTGACTTGGATACTCCCTTCTTCTAGCTTCAATAGCGCAGTCATTCGAGTGTCTGCTATCAATGTTCTGTCGACCCTCACCTCTAATGTTAGGTGTTTTTTCATCCTAGATGGGATTGCATTTTGGAGATACTTTATTTCACAAACAAAGGGGTTGTGCTTTCTTTTTGTCCCTTTTTCGTCTTGTTAGTCTGGGAAACTAGTGGGATAATCCCTAAATGTTACTTAACCGACTTCTTATTCTTTGATTGTTAGTCTCCTCTATCACTTCTCCTAATCTATTGAAGACTGATGGTTGCTTAGAGCACTTATCCAAGCTATGAATAGAGAAGGCCATGTAGCTGTCCTTGGCTCTTGCTTGTCATCATTTTCTATGGAGATATATTTTGCAGAGGCCTTCCCTATAGGGAAGTGTATGGGTTTGGTGGATTATAACCCAAACTGGCTCGTGAGTTTCTGATAGCTTGTCCTTACTCTTTTAAAGTGATCTGCCTCCAGGTTAACCCTTGCATGCTTGATGTGCAGGCATTTGGGGTCGCCCTTGACAATGACTTCACATCTTGGCCATACCCAGCCTTTGCTAGAAGCTTGTAGGCATTAGGATCAACCATCTTAATGCTAGTGCATCTATATGACATATGAAGCTCGTGAAGGTCGCATAAATCCTTTCAAAGGAGGGCTAGAAGATTTAACCACTTTGCTCTTTGTAGCTGACAGATTTAATCCTTCCTTATCCTCAATTTTCAGCTCCTGTTGCTTGTTAAAGCAGATTCTCATTTCATCCTATGTGCCTTCGTGACATAACGCAGGATTGGCACCGGCTTCTCTTCCTCTACAACTGGCCCATTTTGCTTTCTATTCTTTGGGGAAGCATTGCTAATTATTGCCTTCATAGCTGTAGACTTGACTTATTTTGAACCTTTGGCATCGTCAAGTTGGTGCAGCTTATCATTTCCCTTCAGATATTAAATATCCAATTAGCAAGTTTAGATTTCGCTATATTTGGTCATATTACCCTACAAATATTAATGCTAATATTACTTTACCTGACATTTTTATCCTGCTGTTTACTAGCATACATGGATAATGTGCCTAGTCAATCATCAACTTTATGACAGTAAACTTTCTTACAAAATTTGTATGTTGTTGTTTCTTTTGCTTGATTATGCTAAATAATTCCCATATACTATATCTTCTTTTACGTGATGAGGTTTTGTCGGTCGATGTCTTCCTGGATCAATGTGCATTATCTACGTTATCTTCGAAAGATGAATTAACAAATGACCTATTTGCCATATCTATAAAACGTGACTATAAAATGTTATACAAAAGTAAATATGAATAAGGGATAGAAAGTTGCAAATAAATAATAATTAAATGTTGCTGATACAGCCTTGGAGGATGAACTGTGTTGTTGATGCTAGCTTCGAGGATGAGTAGGTCTTTTCATTCAGAACCTCGATAAAGAGCCGTACCCCTCAATTGCGAGCGGGAAACGAGAAAAAGACTTGAGAGAGAAAAGTAGATAGATGAAGTGAGTTAAATTGATGGAGATATGAGGTATTTATAATGTTTTTATATGCGGTATAAATTATATAAAAAAAATAAAAAAATATTTCCAATGGCCATAAGACTGTTGATTAGCCAACAGTCATGGGCGCCGACAGTCATTTGACCGTTGGCTATTTTTAAAAAAAAATAAAAGGAACCGGTTCTAGAATTGTTCGGTTCATGGTTCCGTTTCGGACCAGTCCGTGCAGGTTTCGGGTTGATTCGATTTTGGTTCATGGGGCCAACTTCGCTGACCAAAACTGTAACCAAGCCATAAACCGTATGGATCGGGCCAGTTCCAGCTCGCAATCAGCTCAGTCCAATTCCGGGTCATACTAGACCAAACCCGCCCGATTAACAACACTACTGAAGATCACACCACATCATAAGCTATCTGAATATATGACTCGTTGACCAGTAGGCCACTTGAAGGACTCGTTGTGATGAACTATCTGTTTTCAAAAGTCGCAAATGAAAAATAAAATTTATATACTCAATAATTCGTAAAAAATCTTATTTTGGTGGTATTCATAAATATAAAATATGGAAGATTCAGATTTATTGAAAAAGTAAATCACGTAGAAAATCACATGGCGCAATGATCTGTCAACTATAGATTTTCCATTATAGCACAGTGAAATTTTTTCATTAACCATATCTATGGCATCCTATGTGGCATTGCAAGATACGTGATAAAATATACAACTGCCATACGATGATTTTGCTGGTGTGACACAACAAAAATTAGGGAAAAAGTTGGTTTTACTCCTCAACCTTTGGCACATTTTTCAACTTTAGTCTGGACATTTTTTTTGGGTTGGAAACGGTTCTCAACTTTTCCCACTTAATTTGGTTCTGTCGTTGCTATCTCTGTTAAAATATGCTGACATGGATTACTCACCAAATAAGAGGCATCCACGTGGACAATAATATGTCAGACTCATCTAAACTGGTTAAAGCAAACCGTTTACTAAAGAAAATTTGTTTAATACTAAAGACAAATTTATACTAAAGAAAAAGTAAATTTGTTTAATTTCATTGAACGGTTTAGATGAGTCCGACATATTATTATCCACGTGAATGCCTCTTATTTGGTGGCAATCCATGTTAGCATATTTTAACAGAGATAGTAACGACAGTACCGAAACTGAATTAAGTGGGCAATATTGAGGATCGTTTTCAACAAAAAAAAGAGGTTTAGGCAAAAGTTGGAAAAGGTGTCAAAGATTTAGGACCAAAACAATATTTTTCCCAAAAATTTGTGAAAATTTTAGAAAAATTTGAAAGACCATAAAATTTTAGAAAATGCTTTCAAAATTAAATTTTTTGTTAAAAATAGTAAAATTTTACAAAAATTATAGAAAATGTTAATTTTTTTAAATTAGAATAATTTTTAAAAATGAAATTTTTTAAGAAATTTACAAAAAATTTCAAATTAATAAAAAAATTGAAAATATAGTATCTACAGAAAAGCAAGATATAAAAAAATCTAAATATGAAAGAACAAGTTAGCAAATATTTACAAATTATTTAAAATTTAGAAAATCTAAAGATTTTAAAATCTAGATTTTTTTTTAAAATTTAGATAAACTTGTAAAATTAATAAAATAGAAAAATTGTAAAAATAACGAAAAACAGTGCTTGAGTTTTTTAAATGTACAAAAAATGTTTATTTAATATAAAAAGTTGAAATATGAAAATTTTGAAGTAAACTACTCATACTATGCATTGTATGTATCGTTGGAAACAAACTGGGATGGATAAAAATAATGATACACGTCAATTTAAAAGATAAATTGAAATGTTCTGACTAACAATGACTAACAATGGTAGAGGAGAAGGTTATCGAGGGTTATAGAGGGGAGGGGAAGGTTGTGAAGGAGTGACATAATTCTTCATAAATCATATTGGGACAATATTGTTATAAAAAGGGTTATTGAGGGATGAAAAAATAATTAAATTAAATATTTACTCCTCCATAATCCTCTTTATAATGAAATAAACCAAATTAGGGCTTTGTCATCCCTCTACAACATTCCTCTTCCTTACCCTCTGCAAATTTCCATTCCCTCTCTTATATAACTCTCATAACTCATCAATCCAACTAACCTTCGGAAAATGTGACTGCCCATGACGGGCTTCATTGTCAGCCAGAACATTTTGCTATATCCTTTCAATTTACTTGCGTCCAATGTTTTTAGCCTTCACAAATTATTCCCAAAAATACTTATTATACGTAGCTTGAGTGGTTCGTTTATATTTTTTGAATTATTTTAAAATATTTTTATTTTTACATTTTATAGTTTTCTATATTTTTTAAAACATTTCTAATTTTTAGTTTTTAAAACTTTTATAAAATTTTTAGACATTTCCTAAAATTTTTGAAATTTTTTCTAAAAATTTATATAATTTTATAAATTTTTTAAAATATTTTCAACCATTTTTTAGAAATTTTTCTAAACTGCTTATTGGAGCAAATTATGTAATTTTCTATGGCTAAAAAAGTAAGTAACAGTGTGGTGAATTTTGGAAGATCATATGATTTTCTATGCGATTTAACCCAACTGAAAATAGAGAAGTAGGAAAGAAAGGTAGCCCTCAATAAACATGCAGTAGTTATAGTTGAGAGGGACTCCATAATTGCTTTCAGAAAGCAAGTGATTTTATGGTGCGTTTGGTTGTGTAATAGGAATTCCAATTACGGATGAATTTCGGATGGAATCTTCATTACATAGTTTAGTTGCTAATTAGATCCGTAATAGGTATTACATATGTTAATTCTATTACTTATTTATAAATAATTGGGATGAAGGATCAACCTATCATTCGTACCTATTACTTATAGGAATAAGGATTCAATTTACAAGATTATCATTATCAATTATTAAAATTTCAACTTTGTTTGATAATTTATTTTAAATATTGATTTCTTTTAATATAATTTATTTTTATAGAACACTAAATATCATTATAAAATTATATAAAACTTTTTATAAAATCTTCTATAAATATTAAAATTTCTTTTTTAATACAAAAGTGAAATAAAGTTTTTATATTTTTAAGATTATATAAAATTAAACTTAAATTTTATGAAATCAATTCTTAAAATTTATTCTACTTCTTTTACTTTTTTGTTTGTTTGCACCACGCAGTATTTTCGGGCAAGCCGAAGCGCACCTCGAGACTAATCTACGGTCGGGCCGAGATCCCTGAGAAAATTTTCGTCGACCCTCCCAACCCGTTATTCAATACTGGGATCACCCATTTGGGGGCCTAATGAGGGAACCACTAGGCCAACCCCAAGTTGATAACTTCTTTTACTTTTAACTTATAGTAAACATCTCATAATAAATGTCTTT
>JAOYND010013375.1:0-22896 GCA_025802135.1 Lagerstroemia fauriei | reverse complement strand
AACCCTAAAATCAACCTCAATTTATGGGTTTCATCATACTCAATATAAAATAGGCAGCATATGATGAATAATAAAAGCCTCATTTATATTTCATTAACAAAAATTGCTCCAATTACATCACATGTGATTGGATTTAGGGCACTATTCCCAACACAAAGACCAACTGTTTTGCAGGCATTCAGGTTGTAGTCTCTGTGGATGAGGACAGTTTACAATGAAGTTCTTGCGAGCAGTGCCGTTTTTCTATCCGCACCACTCAGTTCCTTTGCACCGGAAACAGCTGGAAAGGAAAAGTGATCGGACTTTCTCAGCGTTCACAACAAACTTTGATATCTAGGGTATTATTTCGCAATCCAAAAGCTTGACTTTCTCGAATGAAGATGCGTGACAGGCTTGTGCCCAAAACTCTTGGAGAAGGTGGGCTGTCTTAAGACCTGTAATTTGATTAGAACAATCAATGGCTAGACATGGCACTGACTGATGATCTTGCAAAGAAATTTGTTTGCTTCCTGGACCACATGACGACGTATCGGTTAACGATTACCGAATCTGTTCTGGATCGAGTCCTGGATATACTACTTGTCACGGTAACTTGCAGTCGAGAATCACCCGCATGTAGACTACTCATTGTTTGGGTAATTAAATGATTGCATGCATAAAGAATGTTTTCAAGTTTCAAAGTGCATAAATGGGTAATGGGCACCAAATGGTATGATTTTCTTGCTGCGACGGCATCAACGTTGTTTTTTTCATGCATTGTCAGTGCCATCATGTGCCTGCAAATGATAGGGAGTGGCTGAGAAACACGTAGATGCCCCCAACTCCAGAGCCAGAACCTTGCCGACTGTAAAATCTGATGTGTTGTTTGCTTGATATCATATTCAACCTTCTCAACCGTACATAAAATTAGCGCTGCCCATAAAAATTAGAAAACTGAGCTGAACCGAACCAAAAATAACTGAATCACCCAGATCAGTTGGCTAATTGTTCGATTTTCTACCCAAGAAAGTTCGGTTAATTACATGATATAATTGATTCGGTTAATTGCGATTAACCAAACCAAACCATTTCTTTCTGACCAAAAAAACCATTTATAATTAAAATTTAAAATTTCCAATTTTAAAGTGACACATATATTTAACTAGTTTTTTAGCGGTGTGGTTCATGAATCGAACCGAACCAACTGTATTTTAACTATTGAATTCTGTTTATTTGTATAAAATATTAGTTAACGTTTTGTACTAATTTAGACAAGTTAACTATAAAATCATAAAAACTAGTTAACCGAATCATTTGAAACGGTTTTAAACAACCCGATTTTTTCCTCCTAAAGTGTCTACTGTTTGAACCCTATAATACCAAACCGAACCGAATAAAAAATGTGGTTTCATTAGGTTCGAAATGTTTTTTCGAATTGAACCACGAACACCCCTACATAAAATACGGGCGTGTGATGGTTCCATCTGCATTCATGTTATCACATCCTCCGACCTCTTCCAAGGAGGTGGCTCGATCTATCCTATGGGCATCTATTTGGAAAAGATAATGGAGATGGCCTCCTCCATTACCAGACAGTTTTTGCTGAATTCCATAACCAAATACTTCTTGGGTCAAGTCCATTGTCATGTTTCAACTGCAAGAATTGCAGGAAAAAACATTTTCCCTTTCAACTCAACTGGAAATGCCATCAAATTGGCAAAACCACTTCAACTCTTTACTTTCTTCCGGTACCTAATATTGCCAGATATAGTGGAAGCAAAGGAAGAAATTTTACAGGGAAGACTTGATTAGAAACATAACGGCGAAGAATCTCACATTTACACCTCCTTTTCAACCTACAATTGCCAGCAGGCTCTGCCTCACGGCTGGAACAGAGCATATCAGAGAGCCGAATATGCCGGTGAGAGCATAGGCAATGGCACAGAAAGGGAGAGCCTCGGGTTCTTTTGCTGACAATGCTGTCGTTCCCAGTCCGTGAGCACTGCAAAAAGGACAGAACAGAAAGTCGATTCGTTTAAAGTTTTGCCGAGAAATGATCTCTTTAGATACAATTCTCTCTATAGATAGCCTGATTATGTATTTTAACTTAATCATTATAACTTACCGATATTGCATTGTTACCTATTTGAAATTTATCGAATCTTTCAGAAAACAAACCTCGATGCAGTCGCTATCCCCCGATTCAGTTTATCGAGCATAAATATATTTTTTTCGGTAAAATAATATTTTTAAAAATTTAAGACTAAGAAAAAATTAGAAAAATTTTAAAAACTTATAGAAATCTAAATTGTTTTTTTTATAAATATAGAAATCTAAAATATTTAAAAATTATACAAAAATACTGTAAATATAGAGAAGATAAAATATATATATATATATATATATATAAAAGGTTCTAAAAATGATATTAAAAAAAAGAAATTTTTAAACTGTTGTTATAAAATAGAAAATTTTTCGATAACCAGACGGCATTAGCAATGAAACACTGGCTAAATATCGATATAGTTTAATACGTGGATCTAATTTATCGTGAGCTCATTCACCATTGACAAAGAGATGAGCAAAATCATTTAATTGTTAATTCCGTATGCGACTTCCATAAAGGGAACTTTGAAATTTGTCACTTACAGTAGGACCATTAAGATTTCATACATCTTTATTTATATTTTTAATTGTTTGTATTTTATTTCATTTAAAAATATTAAATGGCTCTGCCATGTGTCCATCAGTAGCGTCCAACACAACTGCTACGTAAGCAAAAATTAACGGAGTTAGTTCAAACTTAACAGATGTACCATTTGATAATAATTTTAAAATATTTTGTTCCAGTTAGATCCAAAATTTTCTGTTTGTACTAATTTGGATTGAAGCTCTTCAAAACTTTTGTACGATTAGTGCAATTTCCCCAAGACATAAGTATCTATCATGTCAGTTTTTGATGCAATCAGTCATATTAACTCAGATCGAATATTATACTCAAAATGCTGCCCATATGAATTCATGCATAAATTATATAAATTAAAATCGTGTAATGCATTATCAATTAGAGAGAACGGATCGTATCAGATGTCTGAACCCAGCTTCATCGCGCCATCAGATTGAGCAAACTTCTAACAATATATTACTAATAATACTTGCGAAGAGTTTCAACGTGAAATGTACATGGTTACTCTCATCCCACAGGAATGGAAGCTTACTTTATGAAGGCGGGCTCAATCCACGGTGTTTGAAATGACTAGTTTTAATTTTCCATCCCCCCTCAGAACCTGCAGGCAAATTGACTTCTACTGCAGCTAACAACGGTTACTTTTGGAACTGTAGGGACTCAAACAGCAGCGTATGAAAGTTGCAATCTTAGTTAAAATTCTTTTGAACCGATATTACAACTTTTTAAGTTTTCTTCAAACTGAAATTACGAGTAAAGGGTACCTATTGCCAAGGTATTGTAGAGTGTTAACATCGGAGAACACTATTGTCTTGTAAGCAGTAACATTGCATTGGGAAAATGACCAGGTAATACATGAATTTTGTCTATTTTTTCAATTTTATCACGATTCACTTTTAATTAGAATGACATGGTAATACTCTACTGTTACAATATCGTAAATACTTCGTTAACATTGTTGACGGAAGTTGCAAATGGCTATCAAAAGCATTGAATTGACAAAATTGTCTATCTCGAAACTAAAGATATATGATCAATTTTATCATGAACTTTCACTTTTGTTTAGTATCCACAATTGATAAATTTACCCCTCAATTGTGAAATTTATTCCTTCATTATTTTCAAGTGAAATGTTGTATGTGCCCATATAATTCACTTTTTCCCGTACAAGAACATGTGACATGGGACAGGAATGTCAACAGTTACGTAACGGCAAACACGATGTTGCGAATCAATTTGATCTATACATTGTAATATTTAAATTTGTGTTTCACTTTCAAGCTCCCCCAAATTGTATTGCTCCAGATAGGGGTATAAATGAAAATAAAAAATATCCAAATAAATCATCCCAACTGAAAATCCAACTTTAGGACCGCATAAATTTTGGGTGATTTTTAAGAAGTCAAAAATACTGCTCCAGAAACTCAGATATAGACCCAGAAAAAACCTGATGACACTCGAAACCAACCAAGATTATATATATAAAAAAGGATATCATATGTAATTATTTATGTTGGATTTTGACAATAAGATATTTATTTTTATATAATTTCGATCAGTCTTAGACCCGTCGGATTTTCTGGGTTCAAGCCTAAGTTTCTTAATTTTCCAGTACCTTAAAAATTACTCAAAATTTATATAGGGCCCAAAAATTCAGTTTTTCATGTTGAGTTGGGTCTTTTTTGGAATTTTTTATTTTCATTTGCAGTCATAACTGTAGTAAAAAACCTAGAGAGAGTTTAAAATTGAAGCACAAATTTTAAAATCACGGTATATAGACCAAATTGATCCGTAAAATCTTGTTGTTGTCACTAAGAATTTATATTCCTAGAAATGCTTTGATCAACTCTTTAAATTTGCCTTCAAGAAACTTTATGTTAATTCTGATTTCACTGGGAATTTTTTGTACCCTAACATGATGAAGGAATCTCATTCACAATTGAGGGACAAATTTGTCAATTTCTAATCGTTCTAATTAAAATTGAAAATTGACAACATAATTGGAAGATCACTCAAAATTCTTGTATTAAATAGTCATTTATCTATAGTTTCAAGAAGGGAAAATTTGTCAATTCATCGCTTTTAACTGTAGTTTATAATTTTCGTCAACAGCATTAACGGAATTTGGATAATATGATAGAACTGGAGAAAAATTAAAAATTCACTACTATTCTAATCAAAAGTGAAAGTTTACGATAAAATTAAAAAAAAAAACTGTAAAATTAATTTGCCCTATTGCAATCCTTCAATCCATCCATAAAGCTTGCTTTCTCAAAACTTTATCATATATTTGGTTAGCGTGAATAAAATAGATAAAGAAGAAAATATATATGAAAAAGAATAGATGGTAATAGAATTAAATGACTAGTAAAAGTATTATTATTTGGTTGGAGGGAATAAAAATGATATAAAATATGGTATTTAAAGACAAAAAGATCAAATTACCCAAAATATATTAAAATAATATTTAAAAAATAATAAAAAAACTCATTCCTTGAGCCCCAAGCCTTGAACCCCTGACCCAGTCTAGTCCTCGAGCCCTTGAACGTCGTAGAGCCACCCGAAGCCCTTGAACCACCTTCCCCCAGAACCCCCTAGAGTTCCCAAGCATCTAAATCCCCAGACACCTACCCGTCTGCCCAGAACCCCTGAGCCCTAGAACTATTGAACGCCTGAAGTAGACGAGGTCCCCAAGCCCCGCAAAACCACTTCTAGCCCCTGCAATAACCTCTCAGAACCTCCATCGAGCCGCCCTAAGCCTTCCCATGCTGCACCATATCTCTCCTCACGAGTCCCCAGGTGACCCACCCAAACCCACTCGCCCATGGCTCCCCAAGCCTCCATGGGCTACCAGCCCCATGACTCGGTTCACGAGCAGCAACCCACCTGGGGGATTGCGAGTCCCCGATGGCTCGAGATAAGGGCTCCAAGAACCCGAACCAATAGATAGAGAATTGATCAAGGGGGTTGGGGTTCATTATGGTTGGGATAGTCGAGGTCGCCCTAGGCTTCACCGGTTTCAAGGGTCACCCTAGGCTTCATTAGCTTCGGGGGGAAGGACACTAGGGTGGCTCGGGGAGGTTGTTGCTGGGTTCACTGCGAAGGCAGAGAATTGACAGCGATGGTGGAGGTGGAGTGGCATCTAAGGGATGGGCTTGTAAAAGGAAAATTTTTAATAAATGGTCAAGGGTATTTTGGATAGTTTACACCTATTTCATGTAAGGAATAGTTATTCCATACTCCACTATAGGGAATATTATTACCCATCCATTTCAAATATGTATTCTTTACTAGAATAGATATTTCAAATGGACTTGTTTGGTTTAATGGAAGTTCATGGGGAATAGAATAATTCCCCCATAGAATTTCCCCAACCAAACATAACATTTAGAGTGTTAGACTATTTTTCAAACATTTTTAAGGAGAAAAAAAATGCTAGAAATCCTTTGTATTTTCACCTTTTGACCTTGAGTTTTATAAATTTTGATATGGATAAATCAGTCCTGCAACTTACCCTTCTTTAGATATACAAGTGCAAATCATAATCTACCCTTAAACGAGATTTTGTGAGTTAATATTAATTGTACCTTGTTGTTATTGCTTAAGAGTACCAAATTTAGATGTTGCTTAGATGTTTTTATCTAAGGATAGACGTTAAACAACTTAATACATTTTTTTGGTTATAAAGGAGATCCATATGTCACGACCTGAAAATTCAGTAAAAAGTTTCCCATAAAATTACTATATTTTATAGAAGAAAATAAGCCTATTAAACATAAACTATAAATGTATCAGTGAAAATTTTCAAAATTAATAGTATAAAACTGTACATAGTACTATTCAGATCACAACAGACATGGTATAATTGCATAACTATTTAGATTTTATCATTATCTAATATAGTTTCTATCTATCACATCCTCAATTCGATCCCCACTATTAGAAACCATCTCAAGTTCAATATGAAAAATAATATGCGGAATAGTGTAAACTGCATCTTAGTGAGTATTAATTCAAATATAAAATCTACCTCATATAATAACAATATAACTTTAATACCTGTATAAATGCATTTTTATAGTTATTTAACTTATCATAGAAAATTTAGTTATTAGATGAAGACATGTTCAACTTACCATTTCATTCACATCGAAAGTCATTAAACTTACAAAATTTCCATACGCAGAAACCATTGTCAATTCAAGCAACAATTTCAAATGACCACGTGCCTTGTCATCATATATAAATCATTAAATTTACCAAATTACACAAGCATATACTCTTATTACTTCATGAAACAATATCCAATAGGCTATCCAATGATAGAATCATGAATGCATGTACGTTACCATCTGGCCAGTGGGCCCTTCTGGGTAATCGTATAATATTACCAGCTCATCATTAGTCCATTCGTCTCTTCTGGGGTATCCATTACAGGTAACATTTCGTATCATCGTATCCTTTAGGAGAATATTTCGTATCATCATTCGTATAGCATTATTAACTGATCAGTGGTCATTCATCCCTTTCGGAGCATCCCTTACGAGGAACATTCGTATCATCATTCATCCCTTTGGGGGATATGCATATGCATGCTATACATGCCTCAATCTCTTAGACACATGTCACGTGATGTTGCATGTATATGTCGACTAAGTCATCCAAATAAGATGAATAGATTCATCATTAACCGTAATTGCAACATAGTTGAATCAAATAATCATAATTAAATCATATACACTTATCTTTTCATGTATCATCTAATACTTTGCTTACGATTTTTACATCTGTACGTGTGTCATTTGTAGATGAATAGGGTAATCACCCTAAATCATAATACATACAAATAAACAATCATAGTCAGATCATATATTCAACCACTTATCATATCATATATCATATAGTCCTTTCATATATATTCCCAATGGTAGTCTGCCATGTTGGATCCTTTAGAATGTAAAAAGTTCAGCTACCGTCATTCCCTAACAGTTATATGCACAAATAAAACTTGAGTTATTAGCAAATGCTATAAGACATGTCATTATTGATGTGAAGAAGAAACTAGGGCTAGACATAATAACTTCGAGATCCCTCCTCCCATCTTACCCATTAACTTCAATAAATGAGACACTTACTAAATCCAAGTGAGAAATAGGGGAAACTATTAGTAAACTGTTACGGAATTTCAAAATGTGGGTCCCTTGAATGCTGGGGTAACTACCCCTATATATACATATTATAGTTTTGTAACTATCATAGCAATTATTTTGACTTTGATAATCGCCTGTAGCTTGGTAACCGCCTATAACCGCCTCAGCAACTGTTCCCGCCTATGACGATTTTGAACTTCGAGGGCCAGAATACCTCATTGGGCTTGCTAGGGCCTCCTCATGCTGCTTCTGGGTTTTAGGCCTTCGAGCTGCCTCTGGGTTTTAGGCCTTTGGCCCATGCCCTAACATTTGCTCCCCAACCCCTTCACCGTTTGTAGGAGCGGTGAATGGGGTATAATGTCTTCTATTATGTTACAACTTCTCGAAAGCGGTCGTGATCTTCCTTCTTCTCGAGTGTGCACTAAGGGGTGCCAAACGATGAGTCATACTACTACATTTGGGACCTAGATTTTAATTCGCTTTGCAGCCTTTGGTTGGCTTTTGCAGCCTTGTTTGCTTTGTAACCTTAGTTGGCAACATTGTAGTCATAGTTGCAAGTTGCAAAGTCGATGTCATTACTTGAAGATATATTTTGCTGATATATGAAGCTCTCGCCTCCCATTCTCATAATCTTAGAGATCGCAGGAGTTTGCTTGTATTTTTTGGAGACTATAAACTACTTATTGTATGGTTGCTACCTGATAATTGATCACACTTCTCTCTGCGTCTTAGCGCACATGGAAGTGCTACCAGTTGAAGAGCCACCTTTAAACCATACATTATATTTTGCAAGCCTGCTTGGTTGACTTCTCTATTTTGTAGTTTGATTATAGACGTCCCCTCAGCATAGAGTCTTTACCCTATTTGTGAGGTCTTGGCCTTTTGTTTGTGCTGGCTTTTGTTATATTTGTCTGTTGCGAATTGTAGTGTTAACGTTGTTGTGTTGTCATGTATACGTGCCCCCCACTCTCGTGAATCTTTGAGTTTACAAAGAAGGAATCAGGAGAATACTTGTGTGCTCGTCTAATTGTTGCAGCGAAATCGATGCTCGCGTATGGAGCGTGGGAGTAGGCTTATGGGAGCATGCTTATATGTAAATAACCCCGCAGCTTGCGTCTCTATTATGGGAGGGTTGCCGCCGTCGGGGGATCTGCAAGGTGGGGATACGTCCTTATAGGTGCGAGATGTAGCCACCAAGCTTACAATTATTTAACGCTCAATAATTGAGGAACACCGCCGTCGAAAATGCCTACGGGAATACGTCTTAGCATGGTGAGGGATGCTGCAGTCAAGCGTGGGTCAGATCTCCGCGGATCCTCGAGGCAAAGGCTACCAACGGAGAGAAATCATATCAGGCATCATCCCATAAGGCATAAGGTAATGATATTGCAAGAAGGAATGAGCTCGGTATTGATGGTACGTGCTAGCACCTTGTCATCTGCGGCCTTGGAAGACATATGTGTTGTGGGGCAAAACGATCTTGTATGGTCTCGCTCTTTAAATTGATGGTGTCACAGAACAGTCTCCGACTGTGAAATACCTATGCTTGATCCTCTTTTGCAAATTCTGCAGTTGCTTCAATGGTTTTGTCATCTGTGACTGTGTTACCACATTGTAGCAAGGTGTTTGTGCCGCTTCGTGGCAGTCATTGTGCCTTGCCTAGCAAAGGTCTTAGCATAGCAAAGGTGTTAGTGCCGCTTTGTGATGGTCTTCATACCTCACCTCATAGCAAAGTTCTTAGCGTAGCGAATGTGTTAGCACAGATTCATGGTGATCTTTCTGCCTTGCCTCATAGCAAAGTTCTTAGTGTAGCGAAGGTGTTAGCCCCGATTCGTGGTGATCTTTGTGCCTTGCCTCGTAGCAAAGGTCTTAGTGCTGCTTCGTGGCAGTTTTTGTGCCTCTCATTGTAGCAGAGGTCTTAGCGCCGCTTCATAGCAATTTTTGTGCCTCGCGTCATAGGAAAGGTCTTAGCGCCGCTTTATGGCAATTTTTGTGCTTCGCGTCGTAGCTGAGGTCTTAACGCCACTTCGTGTCGGGTGTTGTTCCTTGTATCGTAGCCAAGACTATACTGTTGCTCCAGATAGCTTTGAGATGCCATTGTACGTGACTTGTTTTGGTAGTACTAAGTTGGCAGATTGGCTATTACTGTGCGCCTACGATTTACTGCTTTGTAGAATTTTTCTTGTGGAGTATTTGGTGAAGATGCCTCTAAAAATCCTTCTGATTCTTGGCAATTTTTACCTCTTTTCTTTCTTTTTTATGCTGAAGATGACACCTTGCGCCCTGAAGATTACACTTTGTGACTTATTGGTTGGTTTTCCCTTTGTGGCTTGAAAGTTGCGCTTCATAGCATGTAGGCCGATTTTTTTCCTTTGTGACCTGAAGTTTGCAATTCTTGGCCCATAGGCTAACTTTTTTCCTCGTGACCTGATGGTTGTGCTTCATGGCACGTAAGCTAAATTTTCTCTTTGCGACTCGAGGGTTGTGCTTCATGCGTAGGTTGATTTTTCTCTTTGCGACCGTGACGGCTACACTTCATGGTGCATAGGCTAATTTTTCCGTTTGCGAATGTGAAGGCTGTGCTTCATGGCATGTCATAGCAAAGATCTTAGCACCGCTTCGTAGCGATCTTGAATCCCGTGAGTTTTTAGCCTCATGTTATTCAGCAGTATATTGGTATCGCCTCTGTCATAACTTTTTGCTCCACAGCTTCTTCTCTTTAAGTTTTGAGATCGTAGGTCGATTTTGACCTTCTGTTTTCTATTGTAATTTCTCGAGCTTTGAGACTTGTGGTTAATTTTTCTTATGGCCTCAGCTACGATGTCCTGAAGCTTTGATGCTGGTAGGTTTATTTTTTCTTCATAGCCTGAAAGTTGTGCTCCATAGCTCGTAGCCTGAATTTTTCCTTCGCAATCAGAAGGTTGGGCTTCATGGTTCGTAGGCTGACTTTTTCCTTTGCAACCTGAATGTTGCCTCTCAATTTCTCGTATTTTGGCACCCTTTTGTTTATAGATTTTTGCATTGCTTTTCCTCGGTTAATGGAAGAAGTTAATACATGTCTACTTTGGCATTTTTCTCTTTGTTTGACATGCAAGCTCATGAATAGATATAAAGATATAAAATTTCAAGTTGTAACAAAAAAAAAGCAGCAAATGTTGAATGATGCTCATGAAAATCACGTAGATAATAGGGGATATTTTCCATTCTTTTATGTGCTCCCGAAGAGCATATTTATTTGTTTACGTTTACTGTTAGAATCAATATATAAAACTTGAAGATGGTTTTTCATAAAAAAATGCCATGATTATAAGATGGACAATAAATTATAACCAGAAAGAAAAACCACCAATCATAAGTTTGACAATAAAACAAGTTTGAAAGATTTTCAAGTAATATAATCTTGTGCCTGTCAATGCTAAGCACCATTAAAATTTCTCTGGTTGAACATTTTCTTTTAATAAATAGATGGATGAAATAAAATCAAGATCAGAAAGAGAGAAGAAAGATTAAGGTAGGAGACGGTCCTCAAGTCCAAATTATTATTTCACAATCTTTTCAAATAATCGCGCTAAACTTCATTTGATCGTTCCATTCTTCAGAGAAGAAACTTGAATTTGGAAGCAGAGTAATAATTGACTACTGAATAGTATTATCCTTGTAAAAGAGATAACCACTCCAATGAAAAAGGATAATCAAGTATGAAAGAAAGAAGAATTCTTCTGATGGGATTAGAGATAACATGATGCTGTGATTTAATGAAAAAATACAAAATGCATATTGCTGGTAATTTAAAAAAAAGCATAAAATATTTGTGACTTATTTGATGGAGGAGAAGGCCTTGTAAGCCAATGCAAAGCAATTGCATGAAAGTAACAGTCGTCGATGAGTTTGCAAGTTTGGCAATACAAAGCATCCGGCCGCTCATGCCACTTTCGTAGACGGTGGTAAAGTGGGTCGCACGTGGTTGTCGATTCTTCCTTACAACACTGTCTCCAATCGAATTACCCAAACAGAATCGTACCTTCGAATGTAAAATTAATTTTTCAACCGCGTTCCACGCTTCTACCAAAAGCATTGCCAATACGACGGGCTGAAGATTGACTGGTGATTGATTATTCCTCGCTTCTCCTTCGTACCATCACACGGCCTTTCTTCGAATTCCCACAG
This sequence comes from Lagerstroemia fauriei, assembly GCA_025802135.1. Lineage (NCBI taxonomy): Eukaryota > Viridiplantae > Streptophyta > Magnoliopsida > Myrtales > Lythraceae > Lagerstroemia > Lagerstroemia fauriei. The sequence goes on along the minus strand of JAOYND010013375.1, from coordinate 10,914 downwards.
ACAGCACCAAATGTTATGGAATTTTGGAATGGGGTTCCTTGAATACTGGGGTAACTACCCCTGTATATACATATTATAGTTTTGTAGCCATCATAGTAACTGCTTCAACTTTGGTAACTGCCTGTGGCCTGGTAACCGCCTGTAACAACCTCAGTAACTGTTCCCGCCTACGATGATTTTGAATTTCGGGGGGCTAGCATGCCTTCGTGGTTTTGCTATGGCCTCCTCATGTTGCTTCTACGTTTTAAGTCTTCGGGCTGCCTCTAGGCTCTGGGCCTTTAGCCCATGCCTAACTTAATCCTTTTAAAGGCACCACCTAAGCTTTGAAGTTTAATGTCATTTATCTGGGCACGAGTAACTTTTCCACTTCATTAATTTTTATGCTAACTAATGTCTTGGAAGCCAATTAGCTTATCTCAAAGCGGTGCCATAATGCTGTAATATCCCCAACCAAGCTTGTTCGAATTTCAAATTCCTCATTAAACTTAAAGATCTATATAACATGACTATTCCAATTTCTCTAACTCCATAAATAAGTTATAGTTACCAACTGGTATGCTAATGAATTCAATTAAGACTCAATAATGCAATAACACGTAAATAGACATGTATAAGAAATATGTTCAGTTACGGTCACCGATGGAATCAATCCTAGATAATCTCCCTAACCTCATTTATAGTATAACCTCTCAAGCATAGATCAAACCACAAAAAGATAATAGCTCATCCACATTCTAGTCAATATTACCCCCTGAATAATTATCATATATGAATGTATAATTAGCAATCTTCTTTGAGATTCATTCCTTGCAGAACCAACCCAAAAAATAAGAATTTAACATAATTAAGCCATCTTTCATTGTCCACCTAATTAATACCTTATTACTTAACATTTTATGACCTTTGACGGCAATAATTAGACTAATGACACGATAAACAAATTCTTTTATCCATTTAACTATTATTCAACAATCCAAAGTAGAGGTAGCACTCAACTCCTTTACTCAGTTGTTTAGCTAATTCCGTACTTATATCACCAAATGCAGAACCTAATAAAGTAAGAACGAAAAACTCAAATAATCTAGAAGAAACACAAATTGAATAATTCATACCTGTAAATTGATTAGGTGGTAAACAAAACTCATGCTCCGCCTCATGCATGCTCCCCCCCTCCCCCTCTCCATCTCTCTCCCTCTCTCTCTCTTGTTCGATGGCTTTTAGAAGCAAATGACAGCACATTGTCTTCACCTAATTGAATGAATGGATAATTATAGGGGTTGTAAAAGCAGTGGAGAAAATAAAAGAAATTAAAATGAGTTAATCGGGTCACGAGCATAAACGATTTACGGGGTTTTAGCTTTATTTCATGGGTCTTAGGCCCATGGATTCACTCATTTTCCCTGGGCTTTAGCTTCGTGGGATTACGAGCAGTAAGGAATAAAAGATTTCCATTCCATATCACTCAAGTAAATGTTTCTTACCTTCTTACAATATTTTTAATTTCACTCAACTTACTTAAGATATTACACAAAAATAAGAAAGTACCCCCATTTGTGTTCAAATAAATTCAAAATCAAATTTAGAATGAATCATAAGTCTAATGTTCAATTCAAGGACAGAAATGAAATTTCTGCACTTTTTCAAATTCATTTTTGTCTCGGGTGTTACACATATGCTTAAAACAAGCATAGGAAATAACTAGAAATAAACAGGTACAGTGAGGATCGAACACATAACCTTTTGATTATAAGCTAGAGTTTTATGATACTGCACTAAGACCTCTTCATCTTTGATGTTAGGATCGTTAATTGCGAAACCTAGCACCTGATTACAACTGAAGTAGAGATAAAGAATATGACAGAGAAGAAGATAAACACTGACATTTACGTGGAAAATCTCTAAACGAATTTGAGTAAAAACTACGGGCAAAGTATGTAAGGATTTCACTCTAACAAAAATTTGCAACACCTTCTCTCTCTTAATAAGAAGTGAATAATAACAATAACCACTATCTTAAAATAGGAGAAACAATGGATTATCAAAAGCACGTTGTTTATTTATTTATCAAAAAAGGCCAAATGTTTCAAATTTGAAAAATAAAATCATTAGATTTCGTTTTGTTCCCAAATTAAGCCAAATTTTTTAAATTTAAAAAATAAATCATGTAGTTTTATTTTATTTTCAAATCAAGCCAAACTTTTCAACCTTAAAAAATAAAAATTATATTTTTTTATTTATTGACAAGTTGACTAATATAGTAAAATATAAAGTGATATTCTTATGCAAGACATTATACTTATTTTTTTTACCACATACTTACAAATAAACAAAATTAACATATTTTTGAAAACTAATTTAATAATGTTATCTTGAAATAAGATTAATATTAGTTATTGAAAAATATAAAGAGAACTTTATATAAGAAATTAGTATAAATTTTAAAAAATTTATTATATACTTTTATCCTACACTGAAGATAAAATTATAAAAGATAAGTCACCTACGCATTGAGTATTAGGTTGAACAAATTAGTCTAATTCAATAGTAAAATAAATTATGCTATTTTAATTTTAAAAGATGAGTTGTTTGGCTCAAATGGGGAAGAAAAGGAAATCACGTGATTTTATTTTTAAAATTTGAAAGGTTGGTTTAATTTGGGAAAAAAATGAAACAATGTTATTTTATTTTTCAAATTTAAAACATTTGACTTTTTTGAGAAATGTAGCAAATCGCGTGATTTTTTATATAATTTACCTGAGAAACTACAGTCAATTTATGAAAGGAATGACGGAATAATTTAGGAGATTAACTAATATTTTTCTCCTTCTAAAACACTCTCTCTCTCTCACCAAATTGGGACTACCTCGGCTCGTTGTTGATGGCATGTCGTCTCTGTTGATCACTCCAAGCAGACCATCTTCCAAGTGAAGGCAATTCCTGTATTTGTACAGGTCTCCTTCACCATTTAAAGTAAGGTGATTCTCACAAGTGAAGATCAGGCATGGTGGGGCCTACTGTGACAATCATGCATGGAAGAAGATTGGATAAGGTTGTGTGCTAACATGCACTACATTCTAGGATTGATTTTAAATACATAATCGATAAGAAAAATCTTCTAAGTCTTCAAAAGTTTTCTACCATATCAGTGCTATGTCAACTCCATTAAGTACGAAGATAACTTCGTTAGTGTCACGTCAGTTCCATCATTTGCTAAGTCACCCACGTAATGGATGCTAATAACAGAAGCATAATTCATAATTTTACGAGTTATTTTTAAAATTCATGATATAATTTGGTCATCCACTAAAAGTTCATTTTTTAGGCTAATATTTCATTGTGATTCTCTTTTTTTTACTGGCACATCTTGAAGGAAATTGGTGACAATAAACTGTTTTTTAAGATATGAAGGAATTTTTTTGTTTGGCCACGATATTTTTTTAATGGATGGTGTACACTGGACGACAAATTTTTTTATACTTTTAAAACTGAAAAGTTTACCACTTTTCGAACTAAAATAAGTATATAAGGATTTCACCCTAACAAAAATTTACAACATATTTTTCTATTAATAAGTAGTAAATAATAATAATAACCACTATCTTATAATATGAGAAATTACCCTTAATTTATAAAAGGAAAGATTAAATAATTTAGGCGATTCACTGATATTTTTCTACCTCTAAACTCTCTCTTGTCACTAAATTGGGACTATCTTGGCTCCTTGTTGATGGCCTGTGCTCTCCGTGGGATCACTCAATGCATACCATCTTCCAAGAGAAGGCAATGACTCTATTAGTAGAGGTCTTCTTCACCGTCTAAAATACGTTGGTTCTCACAAGTGAAGATAAGGCATGGTGGTGCCTACTTTGAGAATGACACATGGAAGAAAGATTGTGATAGGGCATTGTAAACCAACATGCATTCACATTCTAGGTTTGACTTCAAATGCATAATTGATAAGAAAAGTCTTAAGTCTTCAAACGTCTTCTATCACTCCGTTAAATACCACATTAACTTCGTTAGTGTTATGTTAGCTTCATCGTTTGCTAAGTCACCCACTTGATTGATGGTAATGATAAAAGTAAAGTTCGTGGTTTTACAAATTATTTTTTAAGTTTATTATATAATTTATTTATCTGCTAAAAGTTCATAATTCTCAGATAATTTTTTAACTTGTACATCTTGAATGAAATTGATGACAATGAGCTGTCAAGACTCTTTCTTTTTTTTTTTTAGATCTTAAGGAATTTTTTGTTTAACCATGATCTTTTTTTAGTAGATCAGACGACAAATTTTATTGTACTTTTAAAATTTTATTATAATTTTTAAAATTGAAGTTTACCACTTTTCGAACTTAAGTAAGTATATAAGGATTTCACACTAACAAAGAATTACAGCACCTTATCTCTGTAAATAAGGAGTAAATAATAACAATAAATATTCTCTTACAATTGGAGAAACAACCCTCAATTTATGAACAAAAAGATTGAATAATTAGGGGGGACTTGGCTCCTTGTTGATAGCGTGGGCTCTTCATGGTGTCACTTCATGCAAACTATCTTCCAAGAGAAGGTAATGCCTCTATTTATAGAGGTCTTCTTCACCAATGTAAGGCGGATCTCACAAGTGAGATAAGGCATGATGTGGCCTACTTTAATAATCATGTGTGGAAGAAGATTGCGATAAGATTGTAAGCCAACATGCATTGCATTCACATTCTAGGTTTGACTTCAGATACATAATCAATAAGAAAAGTCATCTACCACATCAGCGCTCTGTTAAATACCACATTAACTTCATTAGTGTACTGTCAGTTCCATCATTTACTAAGTCACCCACGTGATGAATGGTACTAATGAAAGAAAATTTTGTATTTTGCAAATCATTTTTAGAGTATGTGATATAATTAGGTAATCCGCTAAAAGTTCGTGTTTTTCATGCTAATATTCCATTGTAATTCTCAAATATTTTTTTAACTGGCACATCTTGAGGAAATCGGTGACAATGAGCTTTCAAGATTCTTTTATTTTTTTTAAGATCTTAAGGAATTTTTTGTTTGACCAAGATATTTTTTTTTGTGAAAGATGTACATTGGACGACAAATTTTATTAAACTTTTAAAACTGAAGCTTACCTTTTTTCAAACTAAAGGTAGTATTTACAACACCTTCTATCTATTAAGAAGGAGTGAACAATAACAATAATCACTCTCTTATAATACGAGAAACTGCCCTCAATTAACTGAGAAAGACTGAATAATTTAAAGAATTCACTGATATTTTTCTCCCTCTAAAACTCTCTCTTTCTTTGTAATCAAATTGGGAATATCTTGGCTCCTTGTTGATGGCGTGTCATCTCCGTTGATCACTCCATGCAGACCATCTTCTAAGAGAAGGCAATTCATCTATTTGTAGAGGTCTTTTTCACCATTTAATATAAGCGGTTCTCACAAGTGAAGAGAAGGCATAGTGAGGCCTACTTTGACAATTATGCACGGAAAAAGATTGTGATAAGGTTGTATGCCAACATGCACATAAATTCTAGGTTTTACTTCATATATATAATTGATAAGAAAAGTCTTTTAAGTCTTCAAAATTCTTCTACCACATCAGTGCTACGTCAGCTCCCTTAAATACGACATTAACTTCGCTAGTGTCACATTAGTCCCACCATTTGCTAAGTTACCAACGTTATGGATGGTGATAACGGAAGCATAGTTCATAATTTTACATGTCGTTTTTAAAGTTCGTGATATAATTTGGCCATCCGCTTAAATTTGGTGTTTTTACACTGTTGTTGATATTATGATATGTATGATTTATTTATCCATTCCCGACCTAGATCTTGAGTTTTAGGCCACTTTCCATGTATTTAGAGGTTAGTTGCATATCTTTTTATTCCTGGGATTTAATTATTATAAATGATAGTTTTTAGAACTTTGCATGTGAATTAGATACTACTGGGAGTCGTTCAATGTGTAGGGAATGGAAAGACGATGTGCAGAAAGATGAAGAAATGGCGAGCTCGAGGATTTAACGTTCAATGCAATAAATTTAAGAGGAAATTTCTCATATTCTATATATGAGAAATATCATAAATAAGATATCAATGGAAAGATTATCGAGTCAGAATTCCAGCCCATCAAACGGATCACAAATCGGAGCTGAAACGGGAAAGTTATGGCCAAAGAAAGGAAACTGCACGCAGAATAGCGCGACCACGGACTACAGAGAACAATCCGAGAACAGAGGCTTGGACCGCGGTCACTGAGCATGCACGAGCGAGACACGGTTTTAAAATATGAAATTTCCGATTCTTGATTCCAACAATCAAGGAAAGCTTCCAGTTATCTTCTCACAATATTCACAGCAATTAATGGCCTGAAAAGAAAGTGGAAAGCGATCCAAGACTCAAGAGAACAGGCAGGTCACGAGAAGGGAAAATCTGAGTGAAAATATTTCGACAATATTCTAGCCCTTCGAGTATATTAAAGGTATTACATCAGCAGCCAGGGGGACGATTCCTACACCATTATTCAGCATATTTTACCAGTTTCAAGAGCGAAGGAAGGCTATGGATTCGAAGCAAGAAGGAGGGGCTGTGCGTAAAGATCGTGGAGGCGTGATCGAGAGATTCTACTCCGCCACTATCTAGAGTTCCTTCTATCATTTTCCTTCTTGTTTTCATGATGTTGTCTTCTCTTCCAACTCTTGTATTCTATTTTATTATGTTGAACTAAACTTCTAGATTCCCACGAGATCCATGGAGCCTATTTCGATGTTTTAAGTTGAGTTCTTTTCTCTCATGTGTACGATTCTATCGAGGTATGCCTCCTAGGTGTTATTTATGTATTTCTCGTACTTCATGCTTTCTTTTGGCTTGATCACCCACTAGAATGATATTGAGATTGAGATGAGCCTCGGGAGAGGGAATCAAAATCACGCTAGAGAGTGCATAGTTTAGGTTAATTTATGCTGAGAGGTGAGGTTATTCTTACGAGCGCAACGGGAGATGGTGAGCACCCTAAATAGTCAATTAGGGTTGGTTTAACTTGGCCTTTCAACACTAATCGCCTAGAGATAGAGTGGATTAGTGTCTTCCGCTTAGGTATACCCTTGCAACATCGGGAGGTGCATAAGGAAGTAGTGGGTAAACCCTAGAATCCTAGGTTAATAACATAGCAGAGTTAATTGCATGAGAGAAGGACTTGGCTTAGGACTAGAATAGGGGAAGTTGTGAACCCTATGAGTATTTTAATTAATTGATTCTTGCTTTCCACTTTACTTTCCACTTCCATTATTCGATTGACTTGGCTTGGATATAATCATGCTAATTTTAGTACTTAGTACTAGATTGGAACGAGTCCTCGTGAGAACGATACTCTACTCATTCTTTATTACTTAATTGCAATACGTATACTTGTGGACACTCTTATTTACGCAATAAGTTTTAATTTTTTTGATTGGCACATCTTGAAGGAAATTAGTGACAACGAACTGTCAAGACTCTTTTATTTTTTTGTTTCACTCTAACAAAGATTTACCACACCTTTTTTTATTAAAAATGAATGAACAATAACAATAATCACTCTCTTATAATAGGAGAAATTACCCTCAATTTACGAAAGGAAAGACTTGATTAATTTAAAGGATTCGCTGATATTTTTATCTCTAAAACTCTCTCTTTGTCACCATTGGGACTATCTTGACTCCTTGTTGATGGCTGGGCGCTCTCTGTAGGATCACTTCATGCAGACTTTCTTCTAAGAGAAGGCAATGACTCTATTTGCAGAGGTCTTCTTCACCGTCTAATGTACGTCGGTTCTCACAAGTGACAGTAAGGCGTGGTGGGGCCTACTTTTACAATCATACATTGAAGAAGATTGTGATAAGGCTGTAAGCCAACATAGGTTTCATTTCAAATGCATAATCGATAAAAAAAAAAAAGGTCTTCTAAGTCTTAAAAAGCCTTCTATCACATCAATGCTACATTAGCTCCGTTAAATACCACATTAACTTCGTTAGTGTCACTCCAGTTCCATCGTTTGCTATGTCACCCATGTAATTGATGGTAATAACAGAAGTAAAGTTCGTGGTTTGACAGGAAATTTTTAAAGTTCGTTATATAATCTGTTCATCTGCTAAAAGTTCATGTTTTTGGGCTAATAGTCCATTGTAATTCTCAAATATTTTTTTAACTGGAACATCTTGAAGGAAATTGGTGACAATGAAGGAAATTGGTTACAATGAGCTAGCTGTCAAAACTTTTTTTAAAAAAAATCTTAAGGAATTTTCCACGATGTTTTTGTAGTAGATGATGTACATTGAACGACAAATTTTATTATACTTTTAAAATTGAAGTTTACCAGTTTTCGAACTGTGGTAAGTATATAAGGATTTCACGCTAACAAATGTTTACATCGTCTTTTCTCTGTTAATAATGAATGAACGACAAAAATAACCACTCTTTTAATTGGAGAAACAACCCTCAACTTATGAAATGAGTGACTAAATAATTTAGAGATTCACTGATATTTTTCTTTTTCTAAAATTCTCTCTTTATCACCAAATTGGGGCTATCTCGACTTCTTGTTGATAGAGTGTGCTCTTCGCGGGATCATTCCATGTAGGCTATCTTCCATGAGATGGCAATGTCTCTATTTATAGAGGCCTTCTTCAGTGTTTAATGTAAGATAGATCTCACAAGTGAAGATAAGGCATGGTGTGGCCTACTTTGATGATCATGGATGGAAGAAGATTGTTATAAGAGTAAACCATCAGTTTGGCCCTCAAAATTGTAGCGAGCCATCAGTTTGGTCCTCAAAATTTGAGAGCTATCAATTTGGTTCTTACTGTTTAATTCTGTCAGTCAATTTAGTCCAGGCGTTATAACGCCGTTTATGAAGGCTGACGTGGACGGTGGCATCAATATCGGGCGTGAATCCCAACAAGGCATGATGGGCCTGCCTTGACAATCATGTGTGGAAGAAGATTGTGATAAAGTTGTAAGCCAACATGCATTCACATTCTAGGTTTGACATTAAATACTTAATCGATAAGAAAAATCATATGAGTCGTCAAAAGTCTTCTACCACATCAGTGTTACATTAGCTCTGTTAAATACAACATCAATTTCTTTAGTGTCACTCAATTCCATCATTTGCTAAGTCGCCCACGTGATGGATGGTGATAATGGAAGTAAAGTTCGTGGTTTTATAGGCCATTTTAAAAGTTCGTTGCATAATTTATTCATCCGCTAAAATTTCATGTTTTTTAGGCTAATATTTCAATGTAATTCTCAATTTTTTTAACCGGCACATCTTAAGGAAAATGGTGACAATGAGCTGTCAAGCTCTTTTGTTTTTTAGGAATTTTTTGTTTGACCATGATCTTTTTTTAAGTGAATGATGTACATTGGACGACAAATTTCACTAAACTTTTACAGCTGAAATTTACCACTTTTTCGAACTGTTGTTGTAAGTGATTGGTATTATACTGCTGAGGTACAGTAGAGTCTTCCACACATGGGACAAGAATATTGTCTTGTCGGCGGTAATATTGCATCAATTCAATCTACCAACTATGCCTGGCCACGGGCCATTTTGAAATCAGAACCGGTCAGCTCAGAACCGGACATGATCTGTCTCAGAATCGTAGGGAGTAGTTTCTGGTCTGATTCCTCCTTGGATGGATCCGGAACTGCCGATTTCTGTTCAAAAACTGGTGGTTCTGATTTCAAATCTTCTTTTTTAAAAAAATTGATAAATATAAATTTTATATATCTAAAAAGTTAAATTATGTAAATATTCTTATAACATTGACGTAATAACTAGTTCTTTAAGTTTTTAGAAATAAAAACCTATATTTAACATATATTTTATTGATAATTTTTTAATTTTATAGAACCAGGCAAAAAAGTAAATCGGATCCAGAATCAATCTTGAGCAGGGCTAGTGCCATTGTATCAAGAAACCAACAAATTCCGAACCATAGCCAAGGCTACACCAATAAAGCTTGATTTCTCAAGAGTTGAGTGTTAGACTGTTTTTTCAAACACTTTTCAAATTTTTATGAAGGAAAAAATTACTAGAAATCCTTTGTTTTGTTTACTCTTTATATTACGTTCCAAAATTTCAATGTATCTAAATTTGCTAATCCTATAACGTCTCATTCATTACACATACGAGTACCGATCATAACCTACTTTTACACGTATGCTGATGTGATATTGACGTTATTAATTTTGTATGATGCGTATTTTTTTATGGGACGTGGTAAAAATAAAATAAAATAATAAAATAATAAAGAAAAATGGAGGCCCCAGAAGTACTGTACTCAGGGTCGTACTGAAGCAGGTTCTACCAATTTCTTCTTCATTACACGTGATTTTAATTTTAAATTTGTTAATAATATTAGTTAACATGTTGATCTTAAAATGTTGATTCCATTACAATTGCCATGATAAAGTCAAGTCAAACCTAACTTTCCTTATATTCATAGTGACTCCCTGTAAGCCCCCCATTCAAGGTAGCATCTGCAATCGCCATACTGAGAGCTGTGAGTCCAGAGAAGAAACGATGGGTGAAGTGATACTCGGGAGCGTTGCTGATTCCGTTATGGGTCATGTTTTTTCTCTGATCTCCCAGGAGATCGGACAGGCACGCGATGTCAAGTCTGCGCTCAAGAACCTCAGGAGAACAGTCTCCGCGATCACCGCTGTGCTCTCCGAGGCTGAGAAGAGACAGATTGAGGCTGAGGACGTCAAGGACTGGCTGAAGAAGCTCAGCGATGTGGTGTACGACGCCGATGATCTGCTGGACGACTTCTCCACCGAGGCACTGCACCGGAGACTTATGGGTGGAAACCGGATCTGGAAGGAGGTGCGCATCTTCTTCTCCTCCTCGAACAGGCTCTTC
>JAOYND010013269.1:0-12564 GCA_025802135.1 Lagerstroemia fauriei | reverse complement strand
CAGCGCCATGGCTCTCGAGACCACATCGGTCACCTTCTTGATCTTCTCCATGTACTCTTCCAAAACTTTGCTGCACAAGGACGTATAGAGGTCATCAAAGCTGACAGAAGATGATAATTAGCTTGCTGATGTTATCCTGCTGTGTAAGAAAAATTGGATACTATCACTTAGAAGTTTGAACTTTTAGTCCACTTCGTCGAGAAAAATGCTCGGATCGTGCTCCATGAATCGAGTATGGAAGAGAAAGTCCGACTCGTATAAGGTTGTCCGCAGAGGATAGAGGAGATATCCCGCCTCGTATGAGTAAGGAAAAATATGTCCTGCTCGATGTTAGTTATTGAGGCAACGTGTTGAAGATTAAACACACTATATCGGATATTGGATAGTCAGTAAAAGGAATCCCAGTACATAAGAAAAATTGGGTACCACCATTTACAAGTTTAGACTTTTAGGTGAATATTGGTCTGATTTCTTACTAGTTAGTTCGTTGAAATTTTTGCAAGGGATCGATGATTTAACACCTCTCAAATTGTAAAAAAAATGAACTTTGGGGGAAATTAGATTACTCATTGATGTATCCCTGGTATCTTACTTGATCCTGCAGATTATCTATCTTCTTGATCCAGAGGAAAGTTCTATTAGAAAGGGAGTCAGAACAAGTTTTAGCAGGTAGCCAGGTACCTGAAAGCAGCCGGAGTTTCTGGCCAGAACTGGGGCTTTCTCCGACCGGGAGGATACACATCGAGGAAGAGCCGATCCGACCAGTCAAGGGGCTGTCCTTGTGCCGGGACAGGATCGCCCCCGTAGCCTTCCATCTCTTCCACTCCTTTAGAGACTTTCTTCTTCACTTCCATCGGCTGCTCGAAGAACTCCCGGGCCACTTGCCTCAGCTTGTCCAGTAAAGATATCGGTATCCCATGTCCTGTCGCCTGAAACCCGAAAAAAACATCAACCCCCATGAAGCTTTAACTCAATCGAGAATCTTTAAGCAAGTAAAGGCTGAAGTTTCTCAGAGATGTCGAGCTGCAAACTCTGGCTCGGAAGATTGAACTTGATATTAGACCTGTTCTTGTACAGTACAGTGAAACTCTACATACCAACTATTTTTACCTCCTACCTTGTAAAGCCAAGGGTAAAATGAAACATGTTTTCCATTTCAATTTAGACCTGAAAGCAGCCCCACGATGAAAGAGCCGATCGGAGTCTCCGCAGCTCCTCCTCTCTTTCGGGTTTGCTGGATGCCGTCGAGGAGCCTTCCGGTGAGAATATAACGTCGAGATTGATGGTGGGAATTGTCGAATCGGAGGGCACGTTTTCCTCAGGATCTTGATCAGCTGCATCAGTTTTCCTGCAGATGTACAGGTGATGTTCTCCTGAATCCGGGTCGAGGACCAGTTCCTGGACCCGCTTTGACAGCAGCTCCTCCGCCGAAGGCAGGCAAGCAGAAGCTCCCGACATGGCTTGCTTAGTGTTGCAACTAGCAATTGATTGCATTGATATATGCCATGTATATCTAAATCTAAGGGGTAGGTAGAAAATTTACTATCCTCACCATTTCAAGTTCAAATGACATTGGGATCAGTACGCACATTTGAATTTACCTTATTACCTTAGGCGTCCATACACGGTTAGGGAATTAGTCAGGCGAATTTTGAATACCGGTGATATAAAAAAAATTTATGCAATGTACTGAAAATTTGTCGTTTCATTGGATGAAGCTCTCATTTCTACATATATAGACATCAATTAGACATATAGTGATCCTACCACTCGAGAAATTGAATGCAAAGGACAAAGGCAAGTGGGCAAATGTTGTTTTCGTAGCATAACGACAGCACACACAACCAAATTTTACTTCGGCCTGAGGCTTGATGTTCACCGGAGATTATTTCATTTTCACTTGACTTTTACACCATTACATGTGTAAAGATATTTTTTTAATCGACATGGACGGCTAGCATTCGTCTGTTTTTATGCTCAGAAAATAAATTAAATGAAATTATGTTGGGCAAATGGAAAAAATCGGGATCCGTCAGCTTGGGGCTAATGGTCATCGATTTTGTGACGGAGTTCTCTCTATTTGTTCTTATTTGCTCTCTCACTGCATCCTCTCGTTTTCTAAACAACACTGAATTGTGGATTTAAGAACCAACCAATGTCAATATTTGCTTGTTGTTATCCTTCATGGAGATTTTCAGAGCTTCCATGATTTCTAATGTAGCCGTCCATGTCGGCGATACTGGTCTCATCCACATCATTATTGGTGTTCTCGTTGAGAGTCGAACCCAAGTTTCGACCTCTCTCTCTTCGAAGGGTGTGTGATGGGACCAATCCCACATTGGAGAGGTAAGGGTGAAATAAATTCTTTATAAGCTCATGTAGATGTGTTTATAAACCGGTTTGGGGGTCGAACCGGTCTTGAACCGAACCAAACGGTTCAATATATTAAATCCAAACTGTAACTGATTTATGGATAAAAAACCGAATTATATTGAACCCGAACTGGTTTAGAAGTAATTTGGGGTCGGTTCATTCTGATTTTGAAGCAAAACCGGACTGATTTAATTTTAAAAAATTGTAGCGGCCCATGGGCCATTGTGAGCCCAGAAGTCTTCCATCGGGCCACCCAGGCCCGAATAAGAAGCAGTAGCTTCTGGAAGACGCTGAAATGCACAGATGCACCATCAGTGATACGGTTCTAACCGAAGAAGGAGAAAATTAGAACGAAGAAGAAGTTTGAAGGATTGGGAGAGAAGAAGGACACAGAGAAATCAGAGGGAGAGAGGAAATTTAGTTTTCATTCATCACTACCAACCTCTGGTTGCTCTGTTACAATCTCATGGTTTACTCTAGTATAGGACTCTTACTATCTAGTCCCTCAACTCCCTATCCATTACAAACAAGTTCATTCCGCTTTTCTCTCTATTTACACATTAACCCTCAAACTAAAAGGCTCACAGGAGCACCACCTTTGACAACATTAGAAGAAGAACGTGCAAGATAACCGTCTCCGACAATAGTGTCGGACGCAGAGGACAGCATCGGAAGGAGGAGGAGGACCATGCAAGACCACCGTTTCCGGCAGTGTCCTCTCTACGCCACCGCGGTGTTCTCCGGTGGGTGCTTCGATCTGGTCTCCTCTTCCATCGGTTTTTCTGTGAAAGTTTTAGGGTTTCCAATTTTTTGCGTGATTGAGTGGATAAAGGGTAGATGAGATTGATTGGAGGAGGAAGGGTCGAAGACGAGTCGATGAGGCTTCATCGGAGATGGGGCGAAGCCGATTAAATTACAGCAAAAAAAATTTGTGTTGGAATTCTATACATACACAACATATCGACATTCTCATGTAATGGGTTTTCATTCGATTCCCAAGATTGTTTTACGATATATTGATCGGTCAGGGACTGGATTACTTGCACAAACTACACACTACGACAACGAACTCTCACTTTTGAAGAGGGCGAGAGACCGATTAAATTACAGCAAAAAAAAAAAGGGGGACCTCACTCTTTTTTATCTCTTATGGGAACACGCATCTGAATTCTCTCTAATCTTTCTCTCCATTTCCCCATTATTTCATAGCCAAACTGCACGTGAATGAGCTACCCGAAATGCTTTGTCTTCAGCTGCTAATCACCTCATAAATTTTTGGTGATCAGCTTCCATTGAAGTGGATTGAGGGGGAGTTATACACAATAATCCTCAAAATTATAAAGAGTTGCACCGGAGAAAGAGATATTCACATTGGATCAGGTTAAGAATTCAGGTTTAATTTGATTCTTACATGAGCGGATATGCCCTATCGAACGAGAAAGTTTTGTATATAATGATGTCATCACGTGTCTTTTTAGGTTTTACAAAAAAATTCCAAGATCGAGTAAACATGGAAAGATCTCGGTGCAAGCAGTTGAGTCGACATCAATCGAACATGGTCTCTCATATGCTCTTCTCCTGGCCAATCGATCCCTTCTAATTGATCGAATGTAGATAATAACAAAATCATGTAAATTGATATACAACATCAAGGCTCTTGTTCATGAAAGAGTTTAGTTTGCTAGTTCTGTCTTGTTTCACTACAACATTTCCGGCCATTGGTTGTGATCTAACATTTGATATTTTCCCGATTTCTAGGTTTCTGGTGGAAGGAAGTTTCAATCGGTTAATTGCCCAAAAAAAAAAAAAAAGAAGTTTCAATCGGTCCCAGCAGCTTTCGTTCGAAACAAGGTTTGGCTATTTCATGGTACTGAAAGACAATGGGCTGCTTCATTGTTCTTTGATGCAAGTTTAAATTTCAATTCCAAACCTACTTCTCTCTGAGATGGTTAAAAAAATCTAAAATAAATTACCCTGATGAACATCCTCTTAGTAACTGAGAAAGACCTAACATAGGTAAAGAAACAATCAGCTGTAGCGATCCGTTACACTTAATGAGAAATTTAGACCCCAAAAATTCTAGTCTGGGAGAGCCGTGAAATAACCTTACTTTATGTAACTTCTTTTTAGGTTGAGGTTGGGGTCTATTACCTTGTCTTCACCCTCTGGATCTTCATCTTCATTATCATCTTTGTCGCAACCGTCGTCGTCATCGTGTTTTGTCATTATTATCAGTTTCAACATCAACATTAGCCTCTACCACATCGTCATCCTCATCAAATGAATCGTCAGGTAAGCTGTCATCGTCATCCTTACCATCCCCGTCATCATCATCCCCGTCATCAGTGTTGCCATCACCATCATCATCCTTAGCTTCGGCATTACCCTCATCTTCTGCAACTACCTTCACTCCACCAATTTTAGAAGATATAAACCTGAAAACTGTAACATTTGATCCCATTCATTAGTACTACATGTTGGTTTAATTATCTGGGTTTTCTTGAATCCTTTTTCTTTTTACCACCCTTATTAAACATGCCCATATAATATGGGAAATAGTATTGGAAAAAGATTAACAATTCAGTAAATTGATCGAAGGACATGCAGCTAGAGGGAAAGACAACACTCCCTACCATTGGTATGTATCCATCATGGCAGGGTCACTAGGAGACAATGATGGAATCTAAAGAAAGGGAAACTTTTACAGTCCAGTCACTGGATCGTTCAGCAATTTAATCCAACGATTCAGAATCAATTATTTAAATTTATATATAAGAAAAAGATCCAACGACTTGTAATAATTTTCGACGCCTACTTAACGGCTTAACAATCGGACTGTAGAATTGTTCATAGCAAAGTTCAATTTACACCCCAGTAATAATGCTCTAGTTGCTCTAGGGCGTGATGGCAGCCGTGGCAGTGACAGTAAACCGGCGGGTTCTACGCGCGGCGACATTTATGGCTCTAAATGTAGCCGATTTAAGGTTCAAGCTGGGGCATCGTTCTGAAAATGATCGGGAGAACGGCACGCCGAGGAGATCTGGGGCTACCAAAGGCAAGGTCGAGGAAGGTGGTGTTGGAAAAAATGGCATGAAATTTGAATGAGAAATTATTTTTATAAATTGAAGGAAATTTGATAGGGGTTAAGTTCATGGGCTTAATTTGTAAAATATGGGTTAGGTTGAAAAGAACCTATAAAGATACTAAACCCACATGAACCCATGATGGAATTGTGGGAATTCAATTCCACATTGATAAGGAATGATTATTTTGAATGCTTTATAAGAAAGGATTGTTTCTATGTTGAGTAACATTCTTAGCTATATTATATGATTTACGCTCGCTTTGCATGCCTGCGTTAGTACAGTCGGAGATCAATTTAGTTGAACTTGTGTGTGAACTAGGAGTAGGGGCGCTGAATGTCCACTTTTTCTCAGCACGACCTAGAAAGAATGATTAAATTTTAAGAAAATTGTGACCGTCACATGTCTCGGTGATAAATATAAATTTATATAATTTTATTTTTTTAATTTAATTATTTTTATTTCTATACTACAATATTTGTAGAAGGACTTCGTGTCGAGAAAAAAAAATATTTCTACCTCTATTATTCAATTTATAGTTGTGAGCCATCTGAGGTTATTTTATCCTATTTTTTAATAACAGGTGGTCGCTATGTCAAGCGACAGAAAGGCCATTGCCGATTTGCAAGATTTTGGGTTAGCCGTTTGGGGTATAGAGGGTATGGGAGAGAGAAAATAGGGAGGATTTTTTTTTGGTACAAATATCAATCTTTAAAAACCATCGATATAAATTGGTTCAAATTGTAAGACACTTATTTCTCTTAAATAAGAATCTTGAATTCGAATGTTTGTGAATGGAGAAAACTTATGCTGGGAGAGTTTTTTTCTTAATGTGCCTACTCGGTTCGAACTAGATTAGTCAGTAGTTGAAAAAATTTATACCATAATTTAAAGATACGGTATTCAGATAAATATTTTATTCATGATTATGTTTTGCAAATTAGTTTTTTTAGGTGTATTTCTACCCAAAACTCCAATGGAGAGGGGTCCGTTAATACTTGGCATTTTGGGCAGATTCGGCGTCATATTGAGGGTAGTTTTGTCATTTCAAGTAATAATATCTTCCCCTTGAAAATCATGGATTGGGCTTATTTTGTATATTGGGCCCGTGATGAACCCATTAACTAACCGGTCTGCCACTTAATATTGACCGAAGAAAACTAGTTATTATTTTGTTATTTTTTTAATAAAATCTAAAAATAAAAAGGAAAAAACCTATAAAATACTTTCTCCTTAGGAAGAGATCTTTGCACTGACAGGAGGGGTGCTTTTGGTTCTCCTCTACATAGGATATCAACTATGGTGCCAGACATCTGTACTGCCTTCAGATTCACGACAACTAGTGTGTGTCTATACATATATGAGTAGAAGAGCTTGATACTGTTGATATCACTCTCGTCTTACAACCTAGAGGTCATGGATTTGATCTCACTTCTCTTTTTTCTATCCATTTTGGACTTATTTATCTATCTTGTATACCGAAAAAACATATATTTCCTTTCATTTTTTTAATGCAAATGTGGTAGGAATTTTTTTCGATCTAAACCACTGAAAACCCAACAAGTCCTGACTAATCTAGTTTGAGTCGAGAGAGCCCACTAAGGGATAAAACTCTCCCAAAGTGAATTCTCACCATTCACAAGATTCGAACGCGAAATATTGCTTAAGGGGAAGAGGCAATATCTTACCATGTCAACCAATAACTTTGGTTATGATAGGAAATTTGGTTATTTTAATCCCTTCCATTCTCTGTCTAATCGAATTTATATGATATATGTATGAAAAACTATTGTTCTCTATCCATCTGTATAATATTTACCTGGATTTATAAAAGACAGAATCCGCTTCCACCTAAGTGATAACATAAGTTTCCATTTTGGCCTAATCGATGTAAGGTTTAATTATCAACACCTGCCTTATTGTCACGTGCCCTTAAATACTCTCCCCCAATAACAACTGACTTCGAGCCAGCCATATTTCTTCCGGTCTTGGGCAAGTGAAACAAACTTCCTTTTATACAATCAATATAGGATTTAATCATCAATATCATGAATTAATCATCAGTTAATAATTTCTATGTCGATTCTGTCCTTATCAAATCCATCGCTTGTTATCAAACATGTTAGGAAAATTTTATTGTGTAATTGCTGAATCATTATTAAACAGGTTAATAAAATAATTATAAACCGTAGATTAAGTTACTGGATGTATGATCTAATGAGGTCGATGTTCCAGTCCAATTCCAGTGGAATTGCCGCCACCCTTTTTCTTTGACCGACCACTTTGCACCTTCTTCTCGTGAATCCGCGATTTCTACATATATGAAGAGGGAGGCTAGGGTTTTGAAAGAATATTCAGAAGTGGCAACATCGGTTTACTCGAATTAAACCCCAAGAAAAACAAAACAAAACAGAACAAATTGCTGTGTGCTGCTGCGCTAGCGCTTTGAAACTTGTGTAAGAGTCAAAGAGACATGCACACAACTCCAAAGTAGAAGCATTTCATAAGTAGATTATTTACATTTACTCTTGGTCTTGCTTCTCTCTGCTTCTCTAGAGAAATTCTTGAGTGAACTTAATACACAGTTAATTATTAGACGAAAGTACTGGTACTTTATCGCTCTCATATCAAAGATTCGCAGTGAACTAAATTCACATAACAATCTCTTGCTTCTTTGGAATTCTTTTCTCTCCATCAAACTTTCATCGTACAACATGCAAAACTATATGCACATGTGCGAGTATGGGTAGACTAAGACGGTTCGATATTTATTTCTCTTAAAAAATTCTAAAGCTCGAGTTATATAATTAGACAAAATTCACTAAAGAATATTTATTTCATAGTGGACTGATTCTGATATAACATGAATTAACTGATATTCACTAAGTCTCTCTATATATCATATAGTGCACAACGAAAAATCATGTATACTTTTAGAGTAATTGCAAAAACAAGCAGAAGATTCTTGGTTTTTCCCATGAATAGAATCATCCTTCCATCTTATATCAACTAACCGTAAGTATGTAGCTTTTTCAGATACTATGTTATTGTTAATATATAATTATCATGGACCAACACATACAAACAGACAGTGCCCACTTGAAGGGGTGAGTCTTCAATGCAACGCATATTTCACATGATATATGTTACAAGAGATCAATATTAAATATTTTTGTAAATATTTTTTTGCTTCATTAGATATTTATTTACTCGTGACATTTATCATGTGATATACATGTGATTTTTTGCTTTTGAGGACACCGTTTGACTCGACATTGTTTAAAGTGTTCTAATGATTTAATTTGGCTTTCTTTTCTGCCCCATCAGCAGCCCTACAAACAAATGAATTCAGGTAAGTTCATATGCAAAGTACATGTGCGGGTGGCCTCATTAAGGGCTACGCGCTCAAGAGAGAATATAACCTCTGAACTCGTGAATTTTCATACGAGTTGTACGCACGTCCTAACCATTTGAGTTAACTCTTGGAGTTAATTTGGCTTTCTTTCATGTTTTTGTTCACCTCAAAATGTATTTAAAATGTGCTTAGTTACCAAACATGAGCTTTTTATTGAGTATGTGTGATCAATATATACAGGTTTACAACACATGGAAGGTAACTATCTTAAGTAACAATATCGAGAAAATTACGGAATGAAATCCTAGCTATCCTAACTACAATAAATATGTTACAACAGATCGTAGAATCTGGGATAATTAGGACAATATCTTAACATATAATTGATTTCCTAATACACGTTATCAAAAAAGTGTCACATGACATTTTTCTATAATATTCATTTTTTAAACATCATTTAAAATGCTTGCTGAAGTGTCAAACATTCATTAGTTAAGCTTATCGCGTTATTCATGAGCTCAGCTCACCTAAGAATTTATTCTCTTTCTCTTAAATAAATTTTATATCTAATTCTTGCAAATGGAAAAAAAAATTATGATTATGACAGCATCACCCCTTTGTTAGGCTGAACCCGCTCTATTATAAATTAATCAAAACATACTATATTTTTAAGAGATTGAAATCTAATTTATAAGAAAATTGAGTATCACCACTTAATAACTTAAATTTTTAAGTAAAAATGACCTCAATATCTTATAAACTCAAATTAATATTTTATAGTCATAAAAAAATGGTGTTCATCGAGCATATTAACTTTTCAAATTCAATCTAATTGATATTGAAGATTATTATATAACATAAGCAACGTTGTTGGAACCCTAAACAGCACCGACGCACGTCCACCTAGCTACCTAGCTCATATAGAAACAAGAAAAGTCTCACTGTTCAAAGATTTTTTTTTTGTTTGCACCACGCAATATCCCCGGGCCAGCCGAAACACACCTCGAGATTAATCTGCGGTCAGACCGGGATCCCTGGAAAAATTCTCGTCGACCCTCCCAACCTGAAATTCGATCATTGGATTACCCATTTGAGAACCTAGTGAGGGAACCATTAGGCCAACCCCAAGTTGGTTCACTGTTCAAAGATTGCTCTTAGGTATATATACATATATACTAAGTTTGCAAAACACTAAAACCGCTTCGCGTGCTTCATAGCCAAACCGGATCCCTCCTCGGGAAACCATCCGGTATCCCTCAGCTCTCTCGAATCTTTCATTTTTTTTTAGTTGTGCAATAATCAATATTTAAAAATTGATTGAACTTTGACTAACTCCATTTTTTTTTGAAAGGTGATAAAAATCTAGTCCATTCGTAAAGGGTTTTCATAAACATTAATTCTCGTTATTTATAAAACTCAAATAAAATATCTTAAAGTAGAATACAAGTCAAATTATTTCAATTAAATTATAAAATTTTTACCTAAACTTATAAGAGCATGAGATCATTTTTACTTAAATATCTAAATTATTAAGTGATGATATTTAATTTTTTTTATAAACCCAAATATATACTTTAACCTAATCGATATTATAAAATATTCACATAAGCCTATAAGAGACTAGTTTTTTTATTAGTAAAAAAAGAATTACAGTAGTGACGACCTGGTCACCCCGCTTCATAATATTCAAATTTTTGTGCAAGAGACTAGATTATCTTCCATATAAAAATCTAAACTCATAGATAGTATTATCTAATTTTTTCATAAATTATATTTCAATTAATTAATTATTTAATATGAGATTTATTTTTTAGCGCAACAAGTTATATTAATTAATTGATTGATTGCAATCCGTGTGTGTTGGGGCACTTTAGGCCATAGGGGTCGTCGCATAGACAGACATTCTTCGTCGTTCTTAGTGAAGGTCTCACAATGTTTTTGCCACAGTTATCGAAACAACATGACGCGCACTTCTCCCCACAAACCAAAACCTCGAAAGTTTTCCCGAAGAAGCCGACACAACACAGGATTGAACAGCTAAAAGAAACATCGCCCCCCAGCTCTTTCTTCACTGTCTTACCCCGTGTTTCCTTCTTCAGCCGTTTCGAAACGTTTCATCGGGTCATCCCGCAGGAACTTGAGCTCGAGCTCAAGCTCGGCTTTACATGGTTGACTTGTTGCTTGGAAAGTTCACAATCGATTGCCTCAGAGGGTTCAACGAATTAACAAGATCTTCATACTTCAGTCAGCTTCCCCTTTCTTCCCCTTTTTTTTTTTCTTTTTCATAGTAAGGTTACCTTTTCTTTGGCAAAAATTGCCTATATCAAACCATAAAATTAGTTTAATCAAACCCTAAGGATAGCTCAAGGCGGATCAGACACGTGCACTTTTCGTGAGATAATTCACGATATCAAAGGTTCGATCCCTCATAAAATGTGTAGCTCTCTATGAGATCATTCTCACATGTATCTTGCACATGAACTTATCCGAATTAATGAACTTATAGGATCCATGGACTCTTGGGAAGAATAAATTCCTCATTATTACAAAAATAGTTTAAATAAAAAAGAATGTATGTAGATAGTTTCATGAGTAGTTTGAGAAGCTACAGCCTCTATTCTCCTCTAAGCATGCAATCATCGGCGAAATCACTCACATATGTTGTATATAAACTTATCTAATTCCGTAAAATCGTGGAATTATCGGGCCTTCTTTGCTGATTTTCGCGCGATCCAATTGATAAAAATAGCCATATTTGTCAGCATGAGCCCAATGTTGTTTGCTCCTTACTTACAAGTCTAATTTTCCTTCATATTATAATTTAAAGTTAATTTATCAATTAAAATTCCCCGGGTCTGAAATAAAACCCTAACCCTAGGTCAGTTAATTAAAATCCAACATGATATTGTTACGATGTGTACTAACTCGCTAATCAACTGAATGAATATGGAAATTAAGGAAGTGGTTCAGTGGCTTTAAACTCACTCTCATGTGGTTTAGTGAGTTCAAAGTTCCAGATTCATATCCCCACTACGCATGTGTCAAAGCATTCACTAGAAGTGGCCTTTCGAGTTTGAAGTTGGAGGTCGCCGACCTCTGTATATTATACTAATTATTTTGTGGTATTGCGCTGACGATAATATTACCTGCACAGGTCGTTCAGTTCTTCTTATATGCTCATGGTTCAACATGAAAGCTCGAATATTACACAGTAGAAGTAGCAAAGTTGCCTCTACTATTGAATGGATACACTGTAATCAGAGATGACAATGTTGTCACTACTACTATTACTACTATCTATTATACAAATTAATAAAAAAATACCAAGACCAAGACTTTATATGATAAAGAAATATCAGTAAAATTATAATTATACCAACTATTTCGGAAGTAATCAAGTAGCACCATCTAAAATTTTTTCAAAATACTAACGAGTGCTGGTGGGTGAAGGTAATTCATTAAAGATGGAGAGGCTTTACGCCTTTTGTTTGAAACGAAAAAAAAAGCCGCTGATAAAAAAAAATACGTGGGCAGCTTGAGTAGTGAATACGCTTTTATATATACTAGATGTTGGTACATGTTGCGAACGAAATTTTATATTATTTTTATTTATAAAGATATTTTATATAATGTTTTAATCAAATAATAATTTATATAACATTATTGGCATTTGTAAGATGTATTATGAATAAAAAATCGATATGTAATTAGAAAAAAAATTAGAATGCAGTTATCAGATAATTATAAACTACA
>JAOYND010013164.1:0-12565 GCA_025802135.1 Lagerstroemia fauriei | reverse complement strand
AAATGTACTAAACTGAAACAATTTTGAAAGAAAATGTACTAAACTGTAACGAAAAAAAGAAAATGTATCATTATGAAATGTTGATAAAGGAAATGTACCAAATTGTAATGAAAAAAAAAGAAAATGCACCACTATAAAACATTTCCCAAAAGAAATGCACCATTGGTGCAATTTTCCCAATCATTATAATATATTAATTATTTGGTCCAGACAAAATATAAGTCCAAAAGTGAAATATATCCATCATTAAAATTCAAAATACAGATAATATCCCCACAACCACAATTTACATAAAGTTCAAGTCAATATAACAAATAACGTTAACACTTTATTTGGATGGAGGGATTTGAAGGGGATGGATTTGGACTGATAGTATAATCCATTATTTGGGTAAATTATTACGAAGAATTTGGAGGGGCATTCCCTCCAATTCTCATTTTTTTTAATTACTTTAATTTGGGGGAATTTAGAGGGATAGTAAATTTTTAGATAAAAATACACATTAACTTCTTAAAAAAAAACCTTATGCACGTCATAATTCTGCACTATATAATTACACAACCACACCCATCTTCCCTTGCTCGATCATCACCAAGCCACGACCACAACACGCTTTCCCTTGCTCGACCACCACCAGGTCGCAACCACCGAGCCTCCCAAGACCACAATAAAACCACAACTTTGTTCAAGTTTCAAGATCACCATGAAACCACCGTGCCTCTCTTAAGCCTTTCTCCCGTTCAATTGGTCTTTCAAATTAAAAGGGTAAAATAGTCAAATTAATTTTTTTTATCCCTCCAAATTCCTCCTCTAATAATAATATCCAAACGAGTGATTTTGATGAATAAGTTATCCCTCCAAATTCCTCAATCAAACATAGTGTAAAGTCATAAGACTCAAAACCATTCACTAGAACATATTCCAAGCGCTCCAATCCATGCAAAATTCATTAAATGCATCTTGATTAGCCATGTCAATATGAGGAAAAAAAATCTCACATCTTCACCACATCTTTCACTATCATTAGCTTCTTCATCATTATCCACGTCAAGCTCATCTAAATTCAACTCATCTACATCACAAGATTTATTTCTCAATTAGATAAATAAAAGTATGTTAAATATTAAAGTACCTTAATTGACAAACAAAAGGACATGTTAAACTACTATCATCTTTCTCATTTTCTTGAATTTCTCTAAATCACATCTAAAAGCTTCCAACTCCTCAGTTCAAAAAACAAGATGCTCATCCTCTAGCACCCAAGTACCATTAGTGTCAAACGTTTCGTGATTAATGGGATCATAATTCATTCCTTTCATATAATTCCTGCATAATAGTTAGGGAAAAAGCACTAATGGTACAAAAATTGGCTAATGTGACAATATGGTATAAAATATTTAAAACGTTACAGAATAGTACAAGATTTTTGAGAAGTTGACACTGATAGTACAAACCGTTAAGTAATTGTTAATGCCATTAGTAATTGCTGACGTGGCACATACGTGATCGCTGACATGGCACTACGTAGCTGCTGACTCAGAAAATTGAATGATATAGTAATAAAAATTTAGGAAAAAGTACAAATGGTACAAAAAGTTTTACTAATGTTACAACATGATACAATATCTTCAAAATATTATAGAATTGTACAAAATATTTAAAGTTGTATTATTATTTTATTTTATTAAAAATTATCAGTTTCTAATGGCACATTATCACTAATATTATTATCATTATCATCAATATGATATTTAGGATCATAACTATAAGAATCATCATTGGAGTGATCATCATTAGTAACTTGTTGTTTTCGATGATCTGTAAAATCCATATGTCAGTAAATTAAAAAATCTAATCCAAGAAAAAACTAATTAAGAATCGAGATTAGAACTTTCAAGTATTAATGACAAAAACTACACTCGATACTTATTCATGTCAACAGATAGGCTGCATATAACAAATTTTAACTTAAGTATTGGGAGGACGTTAAGACAAGTAATCTCTCTCCCTCATCTACAACTATGTAGTCTCTATGAGCAATTGCCATGACGGTCTTAGTCTCTCCATGCTCTCAGGCATATTGAGATGAAGAAGACTACTGCAAAGTCGATTGGTGATGATCATGACACATGAGAGTGCGGGAGGGAAAAAGGGAGATGGATGTGTTCAAGATTTTATTTGCCAAAAAAATATGAGAATAATAAAATATGAAAATTTTGTACTAAACTATAACGTTTTGCAAAATTTGTACCATACTATAACATTAATCACACATTTTGTACTATTGATGCATTTTTCCCAAGGTTTTTATTGTCATGTTACTCAATTTTCCAAGTCAGCATCCATGTAGGTTCCACGTAGAAGCCACGTCAACAGTTGTTAACGGTGTTAATAAATAATTAACGATTTGTACTACCAATGTCAACTTTTCAAAGATTTTGTACTATTCTGTAACGTTTTAATGATTTTATACCATATTGTAACATTAGTCAAACTTTTTGAACCATTGATTTTTCCCTAATAATTATTAAGTTCTCTTCAAATATTAAATGAACTCGACGAAAAGCAAGATGAAATGGATTGGAAAAATGAATTATACCTTTGTTGCAACTTCAAATTGAAATGATCATATACAAGATCATTTAGTCTCTGATGCTCTAATATATTCCTCTTCTTGTAGTGAATATGCTCAAATATGCTCCAATTGCACTCACATCTAGAAGCACTACAAGTTTGGCTTAGAACACGAATTGCCAACTTTTGTAGGTTTGGTGTAGTACTTCCATAGGGTATCCACCATTCATCTGAAATTATGAAATTTGTTACAATGGAGTCATAAATATTACTATGAGTTTAATAAGTGACTAATTATTTGATGGAAACGGTAAAGATACACCTGGTGCCATTACATTGCGGTCAACTATAGCACAAACTCGACCAAAATCATCTTCAACATTTCTAAAGTATTTCATCTCATTGGTTAACTTGGATAACAACTCTGAATTTCCAAAAGCATACTTCTCCATAACATCCAATAATTCTGAAACAGTGAGTCTATTTCTCTCCATTTCATCCGAGTTATTTTGATATCTCGGATCCAATCAATAACCTGTAGCATGCAAATTCTTATGAAGTTGTCTATCCCACAGAGCATCAATGACTCGAAGATAAGGTTCAACCCTCTTCTTCCTCCTATGAATTCTTCTCAAAATTTAACCTCGAGCTTTATGCATTGCATCGTACAAGTATCCCATGGCTGGCCTATCACCACTATCCACAACGCACAAGACACGTACTAAAGGTTTAGTTAACTGCACTGTAGTTGCGCATTCTTTCCAAAATGTTAAGTCAATGACAAGCTCAATGAATTTTCTTCCTTTAGACTCCCTTGCATAAGCAGAACTAGTCCACTCATTAGATGATACCATAGACATCAAAGCATTTTTTGGACTAGAATAGTTTGCAATGCAATGAAATTAGTAGCAAATCGAGTAGGTGCTGGACGAAGTATTTTTCTTCCATTAGTGTGCTTCCTTATCAAATGCAATGCAAAGCAACAATTATAAATGTATTTTGTTGATCTTTGAAGTATGGCTCACAATATCAATACCTCATCCATCTTGCCAATGTCATGAAGAATCAAATTAATGCAATGAGCTGCACATGGCGACCAAAACATAGTCTTGAACTCTCATTCTAGCATCTTCCCAGAAGCTGCGTAATTTGAGGCATTGTCAGTCACCATATGAACCACATTTTCAGGACCAGTAAACTGCACTACCTCCTTAAACAACTTGTACTACATTTATGCAGTTTTCAAAGCATCAGAAGCATGAACGAACTTCAGAAAGATTGCTCCTTTAGGACAATAAACCAAAAAGTTTATTAATGTTCGCCTATGTTGATCAGTCCATTCATCAGCCATAATGGTACAACCCTTCTTCTTCCAAATACCACGAAAGCTCTCCACATACTTCTTTACCATCCCTATGTGTTTTTGCAATAGATACCCACGAAGACTATGTAGATTCCTTGTAGTCCACTCCCATGCTAGCAATAGCATCATTTACTTGCTGATAATACATGGAGTTAACCGCATTAAATGGTATAGAAGCGTCAATTATCCACTTAGAAATAGCCATGTTGCACTTTTCCACAATTTGCTTACTCTGTAAGACACACTTGATCGTTAGTTAAGCACCGGAGTTGTTCTCGGCGGGAAGAAAGACCCCACTTTCCTTTGCATTGATGCATCAATTTGTTTTCCTTTTTCTTTAGAAGGGAGAGGGAGCATAGGGCTAACTTCTTGCATTTGATTTTGATCATCTTCTTCCTCTTCAGTCGGTGCATATGGGTTCTGTTCATCCAATAGATCACGCATTCTCTTTTTGCTATGTGCATGATCATAAATAAGCTGTTACATTTGCTATCGAACATCATCAGGAACCTTCTTGCATGGCTCTGCATTACCTTTTATCTTGGCCAGATGTTGTTTGAACCTATGAATGTCACCTTCATTAAAAACCTTCAGGCAAAAAGTACGTTGAATTTGCTTCCCATTCTAACTTGAAGATGAAGACACATATTTACAACATCCCATACTGGATCAATTTTCTTGGACAAGATGAGTTTGGAGTAGATTCTAGAGCATCATGTGTATACTATTAGCCGTTGATGTCAACCTGCAAAAATGATGACAATAATAAGACAAGAGATTAAGATTACATCATTTATACATACATTTATAAAGTAAACTCAATATGCTTAGAAAATAAGTTAAATAAAACCAAACACATAAGACCTTCCCATAAGACAAAATTGCCAAGTCATAACACAGAAAACATAAGAAGTAACATACTAGATGCAGCAGCGGCAGTATGTTGCTCATTGGGAAATAAATATTTCATGGTCTACTATTGATTGTCATTCAACTATGTTGTGTCTGCCTTTTGCATCTAATTATTGGTTCTTTGGTTTACTGTATCTGTTTTAGGCTTTTTTCGCTTTTTGTTTATCAAAATTATATTATCTGAGATAGCTTCATAAAGTTGGACATTTTTCATAAATCTAAGAATGAAAAATGCAAGTGATTGGTGAATGAATTACTTTGTACAAGTGAACGATGCAGAATTTTACTACTACTTCAATACATCCTACAAGTATAATATTATTGGAGCTGCAAAGTTTTGCTTTTTGAAATTTCTTCGATTTGGTGCTCTTGAATGCCTCAGCTGAGTTATTCTCTTTGAGGAAAACCTCTACCAAAAGACACATGATGGTGAATAGACATGGTGTCCTCCTTTACCTTGAGCTTGTTTCTTTGTTGAATTTTTGGGAGATATTGGTGACTGATGTAACTTCAACTCAGCAGTTCCTTCTCCCTCGATGCAGCAGCGGCAGCTCCCTCGATACAACAACCCCTGTTTCCTCGTCACAGCAGCAGCAGGTCCCTCTTCCACGTCACAGCAGTAACAAGTCCCTCGACGCAGCAGCCCCTGCTTCCCTGACGAAGCACCTGACACAGCAGCCCCTGCTTCGACGCAGCAGCTCCTGCTTCCTCGATGCAACAATCAATGCAGCAGCTCCAGCTTCCTCGATGCAGCGACGGTCCGGTTTTAAAAACTATATTTTGTAGTCCAGATACTAAATTATTTAATAAATTAACCAAATGACTCGTAATTATTTTTTAAATGTTATTCCATTTGGTCTCTAATATTATACTTGATTAACAGTTCAATTTTTAATCTTTTTTTTACCATCAATTTGACTCAAGCATCCATTATTTTACCACCATATTATGATAACCGTTAAAATATCGTAAAAAATCTTACATGAGAACCACGAGGCATAACGATGTCAACCTTATATTTTTTAAGTATAAACTTTCATTTGGTTAATAATATTTAGCGTCAATAATTTAGTCCTCAAATTTTATCATCAATTTGACTCAAATATCCGCTATTTTTGCTACCATGTTAATCGTGTCTAAAAATTTTATTAAAAATCCAATCTGACACTAATTTACATTAAAACTAATTTTTTATTTCTAATTGTAATACTCTTCACCTCTTACCATTTATTAATTTTTCAGAAATTTTGTCATTCAAAAACAATTCTATTTGTCCAACTTTCTCCACCAACTCAATCTTTCTTTCACTTTATCAAATAACAAGATTAGCCAATCAATCTCTTGACTCATGGGGTATTGCATTTGTTACTTGATGGCATAATCGACTACCTAGTTTATTTTTCATTGTCTTTACATAGACCCTCATACTTTTCAACTGCTCCCTTTCCAAGTCATTACTCCATCTTGGGCTTAACCAAAAATCGATCCACCTCATCATACTCATGATTTTCGGAGATATATTTCTGTCGTACTTTCATTTCTTCTAACATCTTAGTAACTTTATACTATTCAACTTTTTATGCCTCTCCCACTTATACAATTGCTTAAAATGCTTCTTAAGGTCCAAATTTGTCTTACATTTCCTGCCATTGGCCATTCATGTACAACAATAGTGTTGAGGATCCATTTCCTTTCGAGCATGACGAGCTTTTCACAACATTCATCCACAAACAACTGGGAAACCGTGGAAGGGTGGAGGTTTATGTAGAGGAAGTTGAGGAGGGTGGAAGCTCAGGTAAAGATAATCGAAGTTGAGTCACATGTAATTGACTGGACTCTCAAGAGGGAAACGCAACAATCCATGAGTAGAGGGATCAATTTGCTCCTTTTAGATATATATATATATATATATATAATGGCTCGGACTTTTTGAACATGTTGAAGAAGATGAGAAAAGCCATCAAGGTAGAAGAATGATAGAGATAAATGAGAAAATTGAGAATTTGGAAGTGGTGAAAATATGTTTGAATAACGAATTTCTGAAAATTTGATAAGTGGTAAGAGGTAAAGAGTAATTACAAGTTTTGAAAACAAAAAATATTTTTAATGTGGTTTAATGCCATGTTGGATTTTTTAACAACATATTGACAGTGTGACGAAAATGATGGTAAAATAGTAGTTGGGGGGACAATTTGTTGGCGAAAAAGTTTAGCAATTAAATTGTTAGTTCGCTGAAATATTAGGATCAAAGTGAAAGTTTGCACTTAAAAATATAAATTTAATGTTGTTATGCCATGTGGATGCCACGTAAGATTTTTTTATTGTATTTTAATTGTTGTACTTTGGTGATAAAATGATGGATATTTGAGTCAAATTGATGGAAAAAATTATGGATCCAACTGTTGGTCAGGGTACAATATTAGAGAACAAAATGAATGTTTACTTGAATCTGATTTAAACATCAAGAAGAGTCTTAATCTTACATCTCGGGCATTATACTATCGAGTTACTAATTCTCATAATTATTTTTCTAGTGATCCATTGACTGAATTGTAAAACTTCCCTCTAAATCCTCAACTTAAAATAAGAGATTTTTACGGACCAATAATTTTGAATATTATGAAGTGGATGCCCCAAAAAATTAAGAGATTTCCAAAATGCTTTCTCATCAATTGGAATTTTCGCCTCATTATTATGACAAACAAGCAAACTAATGTTTATCGCCCCAGCAATTGTGTTAATTATTACTAATCAAAATAATTTAATAGATTTTTCTCTAAGTGCCACTCTAAGGTATTCATTATCGAATAAAAATATAACTTTCAAAAATACTATAGGTACGATCTTTTATCATATAAATCTATTAATTATGAAAATAAGGAGCATTCACATATTTATGTATATCCATTAGGTATAAAAAAAAAAGATTTACATGACGTCTTTCTTACTTATTATTATTTTATATTCTAATATCAGTTTACTCTAGAGTTGTCTAATGAACTCCGCAATTTGGACCAACTTGAGGTTGGCCTAGTGGTTACCTCACTAGGCCTCCAAATGGGTGATCCCAGGATCAATCCCCAAGTTGAGAGGGTCGACGAAAATTTTTCCAGGGATCCTGACCCGACCGCAGATTAGTCTCGAGGTGCGCTTCGGCTGGCCCGAGGATACCGTGTGGTGCAAAAAAAAAACCGAGAATTCCGCAATTTGGAATCACCGGATGGGTAGATGGACCGACCTCTACTATGAACTAATAACCAAATCATTGCTTCGCATTATCTGGAGACAAAAAAACCAGTCAAGATAGTCTATTAAGATCACCTAAAACATTGTCATCTAAGATTTTTCCTTTATTATACATTTATATCTACATATCTTGCTAACCTATCGATGATGTTTTTTCTTTTATTTCATTCATTTTTTCCTAAAATTTCATGTTTGTGAATTTTTATTTGTAACCAATTGAGTTGAGATGAAAGGGACAGACATGGAAGTTTAACAATTGACTTTTGTCGGAATTTATGGAAAGTGAATAAGGTTTTTTTTAAAACATGTTTTATTGGGAAATGTCAAATTAAGAAATTAATGGTTGCATTTTTTTCTTGTTAAAAAGAAGGGAGCAGTAGTGACAATCTAGCCATCCCGCTATATAATTCTCGGGTAAACATATTTTATTGGGAAATATCAAATTAGTTGCATTTTTTTCTTGTTAAAAAGAAGGGAGCAGTAGTGACAATCTAGCCATCCCGCTATTTAATTCTCGAGCTTTCATGTTCAATCACAAATATATCAAATGAACTGAATAATTAGTACTAGCACTGATCCCGTCAACGTAGCGCCATCAAAGGCCTAGTATAACATAAAAATCCGGTGCCTACCAAGGTACAAACTTGAGAACCTTTCTAGTAATATTACTCAGAGCAAGAATAGAACATGTGACCTCAATCTCATCAAACCGCATAAGAGTCAGTTTTAGACAACTAACCCTCTACCCTTGGCAATAGATATACATAGATATAAATATAGATACATTTTGGGAAGAAGTTGGTTGTGGTTCTCAAATATTTAGACAACGTCACAAAAGTGACATGATTCTACTCCTCTTGGCAGTGCAAGCCTTGCATGTCTGTTATCCGCTCATGTTAACCAAGCATCGACTTCCGGTCACAATGTGACGCTTAGTTTCCTTGGGTTATTGACGAGCAGCATGTGACGGTTCCTGGAAGAATTGAGTTTGCGTTGCTCGTTCTTGACACCATTCGAATCGATGTTACCCATGAATGTCAGCTGGTTCAGAATTAATCCAGTTGTTTCTCGTGCAAGAACTGTAAGAAATTTTAAACCGAATATATTTCACAAGGCCATACGTGATGAATTCCTTAAGATATAAATTAATCGGAAGCGTACCTGGAATCGGATTAATGTGATTGGAGTTTCCTGATGCCTCACTTGATCAAATCAAGAACCCTGATCATTTACTGAAACCTGAAAGAGATGAATAAATAGGTGAAACTAAGAGTATCTTCTAGCCCCTTATCTTTCTAGATAGGATGCCAAGATGGTGACACAGACACTTTTAATAGGTGGACCTTTTGATGGACATTATTTAACCATAATATATGGAATATCTCAATTAAATACCAAATCAGATAATGTGGCATGAGGGTCACATAATAAAGATATTTGTTTCCTTAATCGAATATTCAAAATATATTTAACATTCTCCCACTTGGTCCCATGACACAGTGTATAAGAGTGATAAATTTTATTGGCCAAACTTGATATTCTCTGAACTGCGGTATCCTCCCACTTATTTCGAAAATGCTACATATGAACCATGGAAGTGATACCCAGTTAGTGGGTATTTCCCATCCATGTGTCACAACGCATAACACTCTTAAAATGAAGCAGTTTAGGAAAACTTTACGAATGACTTGTTATAAGTCACTCGGGTCCAACTTTATCATTCCGAGAAATTAAACCTTGATACATGTAACCGACGGAAATTTGTTACTTAAATAATACATAGATTATTTTATAAACTAAATACAAAAGTGAAGCCAACCTTTAAGGAATCAATAGACTTAAATGATTCACGTGATATCTCAAATGTAGTGCAGCTAAAGTTGTATACAGTCAGAAATGAATCATTGGTTGATCACATATAAAAGAATTGCTACAACTTTCACTTTTGTTGTTCTTTCATAAGAACATTGCCATAATAATGTGGAATTCTTTATTGGCCTTACCATATTTTGAAAACCAATAAGTGCCCGTGCAGTGGCTTCATGGTAAATTTATGTCAGTTTTTAAGGTGAACAAAATAGCTTTATGACATATACATTATATCTACCAAACTGAAATTTGATCGAATATCATTAAACGGTCGATCCCTTAGTTCAGCTAAAAAAACTTGATTCCTTAAAATATGGAAGTTTATGGACATATAATTTTCAAGAATAAGGTCATAACAAGTTAAAACTTTTCTACTAAAAAACACAATTAAGTGCTTGTAAATCGACTGAAAATCAGGAATCGTATTGTAGATACATATACAATAACTTTTCATCTACTAATTCTCCAAAATATAAATTTCAACTAATTGTCCTTATAGGTGCAGAAATATAAGTAAGGTCTTTCTCAAACATACATAATATAAACTTGCAATTTTATAGGTTTTCTCATGTGAATCTTCATACCATCAAACTTTTTATCTCCACATAAACCTCTATCACAAGGTTTTGAGAAAGAATATATTTTACCTTTTTTAAGCCAACAAGCCAATAACTGTAATCAAATTAAACTCTCACTATCCCTTCGATATATAAGTTCAACATTAAATCTCATGAAACTTATACAAGAATTAACTTTATAGAACTGATATAACACTTATTGATAATTCCATATTGTTAGCCAGTGACTACCCTTAAATGTAAAAACTCTCTTATGTGACCAGTAAATTTTCTGGATAAATTTTTAAATCGAGAAGTCACTTTCACATTCTTACACATCAACCTTAAACAAAGGAAATAGATGCGCCTTAACCATGATTCATAAACTTTCGAGTGAAATTCTTTAATTCAAGTTTGACTTTACATTACCAAAAGATCCCCAGTCTTCTTGACCGAGTTTAGATGAAAATAAATTAACAAAATGTCAAACTTGAGTTTACCTTTATATTCCACTTTTCCTCCACGTCAAAGTATTTGAAGGTGGAGTTGAACTCATATGTCAAAATGAATATGAATTCTAACCAAATGGCCATCTATATCAACTATATCCTCATGATGCAGTCGTTAATTCACTCTATCGTGAGAATTTACTCAATTAATTAATTGAATGGAACAATCCTTCTTAACTCAATTCCTGATAGAGTGGACTTTAATTGTTTGAAACAACCCTTCATGAATACTTGATGAAACAATTCATCAAGTTTTCAGTTTTTCATATCTGGGCTCGAATTTCTTAGACTGGTTTTTTATACCTTAAAAATACTCAAAATTTACATAGATCCCTTAAAGTCAATTATTCGAGTCGGACTAAACTAGTTTTTCGGATTTTTTATTTTTTAAATTTTTATTTACACCCTAACTGATGGGTTGTTCATTTATTAACTCAATAGAATAGTGACCATTTCATTCAATGTATTCACGAGGTATTCATTCTACAAGTAACTCATGCGAACGATGATTGTTTTGTCAATTGTGTTCAAATTGTGAAGTGTATTGATATTATTGCTGATATTTTTACAATAAATCCAGTCTTGGTTTTTGCTCCAACATCCTTAGCTAGTGTTTACGCTAATATATTGTGTTCTTGACTAGGTTACATTAAGCAAGAAAGAATGAATTGATTAGCTAAAAGTGTCCTATTAGGACTACTCATGAAAATAACTTTGCACACCAGTGAGTATAAGCTAATAAAAAAAGGATCAAGAAATCATTTGGAGAAGGAATTAGAGTTGATATTTGATTGCAATTAACTCATTCTAAGGTCCAATGAATTTGAAGACTAGGTATGGGGCTCATTACTTCATTACATTGTGATGGATATTTATAGGAAAATTCAAGGGACGAATCATTGATAATTGTCAACTATTCAAGTGACATGTGGCCTAATGCATTGGGTCCTACGAGAGTGATACCGAAAATCAAGAAGGAGCAAAATGACAATTATGCTCTCATCAATTACATATATCAATCATTTCATTATTAGATATAATAATACACTACAAGAAAACTGGAAAATACCGACGGATAACAATCCGTAGGAATTACCGACGGATTATCCGTTGGTAAAGCCGTTGGTATTCTACCTACGGAAAATTCCGTCGGTACATCCGTCGCTAAATGATGGCGGCAAGCTCGTGGGAGATTTTCCGACGGATTATCCGTCGGTAAAACCGTAGGTGATTACCGACGGAATATGATCCGTCGGTAAATCCGTCGGTATACAATTGTCGGAAATGAGGGCGAGATTTACCAACGGATTAATCTGTCGGTAAATCCGTCGGTACATTTGGCGGGACTTTTCCCGCTTATTACCGACGGATAATCTGTCGGTAATTCCGTCGGTATGTTTGGTGGGACTTTTTCCCGCTTTTTACCGACGGATTATCCGTCGGTAAATCCGTCGGTATTTTGAATTTGCTTGGCGGGAGTTTTTCCGCTCATTACCGACGGATATACCTACGGATTATCCGTCGGTATTTATTGG
>JAOYND010013065.1:0-12568 GCA_025802135.1 Lagerstroemia fauriei | reverse complement strand
ATGCTTTCTGATTGACTGGCCACCAATTAGATCGATTAGGAGAGATCGACAAACTCAAGAGACGGAGTCGAAATCACGCCAGAGATAATATAACCTAGGATAATTCGTGCCAAGAGGTCAGGATTATTTGTGAGAAACATCGAGAGATTAGCCTATCACCTTAGGTATCTAGATTAGTGTTCGACCTCAATGGGTTTCTTAATATTAACTGCCTAGAGATATAGTGGTTAGTATCGTTTTAGAAACACGTTTTTGTTAAGCCGAGAGGTAGGTAAGGAGACACAAAACCCTATAATAGTAACATCGTAATAAGTTGCATATAGAGATTAGGTCTGGATTTAGATGTAGGATTGAGAGAAGTTGCGAGTCCTAGGTCCTTTAAAATTGATTAATTTCTTTTAATTGCTTTTGATTCACTTTTACTATTTTCTTTGACTTCGCATATAATTTCAATTTGCCTAACTTGGATTAATTGTTTAGTTTATTGCTTAGTTTGATTGAACTTAATCCTCGTGGAAGGATCTCTTACTCATTCATTATATTACTTGAGCGATATGTATACTTGTGTGCTTACTTTGCTTGCTCATCAATTTTTATCATAACAAGTTTTTTGGGCCGTTGCCGGGGAAGTATACGTATCGCTCAAGTAATATAATGAATGAGTAAGATATCATTCCCACAAGGATATGTTCAATTAAAACTAAACAGTAAACTAAACAATTAAACCAAGCTAGGCAAATCGAATCATATGAGAATTTCAAAGAAAACAATAAAAGTAAATCAAAAGCAATTAGAAGAAGTTAATCAATTTTAAAGGACCTAGGGCTCACAACTTCCCTCAATCCTACTTCTAAATCTAAACCTAATCTCTATATACAACTAATTATGGTGTTACTATCCTAGGATTTTGTGTCTCCTTTCCTACCTCTCGGCTTAACAAGAACGTATTTCTAGGATGATACTAACCACTCTATCTCTAGGCAGTTAATATTAAGAAACCCATTGAGCTCGAACACTAATCTGGATACCTAGGGTGATAGGCTAATCTCTCGATGCTTCTCACAAATAATCCCGACCTCTCGGTGCGAATTATCCTAGGTTATATTATCTCTAGCGTGATTTCGACTCCGTCTCTCTAGTTTGTCAATCTCTCCTAATCAATCTAATTGGTGGCCAGTCAATCAGAAAGCATTAAAGATGAGAATAATATAAGTAACACGAATGTAATCAATCACATATAAGAGAAAAGGGAAGAAGTTAGAAAATAGAAAAGAGTTTCATTGTTTGCCCTAGGAAAGAGGGAATTGTCTCATGATGGAATTAAGAGAGAATACCAAGAAAAGATTCGAATACATCATGACTAAGAAAAAGAAAGATGAAAGAAAGAAAAACTCTTGAATGATTCGAAATCGATCTTTCGATCCTCGAAATCTTCTTGAAACCCGTTGATCCTCTTTTTCTTTCGAAGCCGTGAATGACCTGATCTCTTCTTGGCAGCAAAACGAATGCAAAAACTGGTATGAAGATGGTATGTGCCCACGTGTGCTGCTAGGTCTAGAATTCATAAGTATAGAGAATAAAATATTGCATCTTGCCTAAAATATTTCCCAAATAACTGTATCCTAAATAATATTATGACAAAATATTGTGTTTCCCCTACTATGTCAAGTGAAATATGATCTTTTGATATCCTAATATCTTAAAATATCTTCCATATCAAGCTTCAGGATTTTCAAGAAATCGAATATTCCCTGAATATCACGGAATCAACTGTATCAGCGAGGGGTTGCGACCCTGAGTCGTGACCCTCAGCTCTATGATGTTCTCTGCTTCAAGGAGTCGCGACTCCTCCCCTGATCCTCTGTTTTCCAGCTTCTGTTCAGCTTTGTTCCGTGGGTCAAGGTCCACCTTCTTTAGCCTGGTTGGTCCTTCATTATATACCTACATCAATAAAAAGTTCGGAAGTACCAACATTCTTGGAAGAAAACCCGAATTAATTAATTATGACTTGACTTCACTCAACTAAGGAAAAACAACCAATCATGCATTAAAAACTCATAAAACTCGAACAACTCACTTGAATTTAAGCATGAAAATATGTTCAAATAAGCATATTCGTATAATTAACAAAAGCCTGTAATGTCTGACAAGTGCTAAGTCAATAAAGTACTTTTTTTTCTTTGGAGGATAATACAAGATAATATCAGGGTTGCACATGAAGTGTTTCATTTTCTGAGAGGAAAAAAAGGGAAAAAATAATATGTGTTGTAGAAATAGATATGTAGAAAAACTTATTAAAGAGTTAAGTGAGATTTCTTGGGAAGGGTTAATGGAAAAATGGAGTTTAGTGAGACATGGGTAGGATGAATTATGAAGTGTGTGAAAGGGTTACATATAGGATCAAGGTGAATGGCAAAAAGGACTAAAAGAAGTACTAGGCAATGGACCTGTGAAATTTCCACCCGGCCCATAAGAGATTGGGTCCATATCCATCCCAAAAGCTCAAGCTGATAGTATGGTAATACCCGCTTTCTTATAAACTAGGTTTCAACTTATCAATTCTCCGATGTGGGATTTATATCTCAACACCCGCCCTCACGTGGCAACGTGTTCACACTTGACACGTGCCTCCAAACACCCGCCCTCAACAAATGACCTCGAGCCGGGTATTTTTCTTCCGTACTCAGGCGAGGGGGATAATTTACCACGAGTCAGATATTTTTCTTCCGGTCTCGGGATTAACGGGCCACGAGTTCCCCACTCGGGCCTGGCGTGGTGTAAGCCCACATAGCTGGCTCTGATACCATGTGAAATATCCACCCGGCCCACAAGAGGTTAGGCCCATATCCATCCCAAAAGCTCAAGCTGATAGGATGGCGGTACCCGCTCCCTTATAAACCATGTTTCAACTCATCAAGTCTCTGATGTGGGATTTATATATCTCAACACATGTCCTCACATGACAATGTGTTCACACTTGACACGTGCCCTTAAACACTCGCCCTCAATAACTGAGCTCGAGCCGGACATTTTTTCTTCTGATCTCGGGCGAGGGGGGACAAACTACCACGATACGGCCTTCTCTACCTTCCTCGGGCTAACGACTAGCCTCGAACCGGGCATTTTTCTTCTGGTCTCGGGCTTACGGGCCACGAGCTCCACACTCGGGCCTGGCGTGGTGTGAGTCTAGGATCAACCCGCTCTGATACCATGTGAAATTTCCACCCGGCCCATAAGAGATTGGGCCCATATCCATTCCAAAAGTTCAAGTTGAGTGTTGAAAGTTGAATCCCACATCGACTAGATTGTAGAATAAACTTAGGTTTATAAGGTAATTGAGTACCACCACCTATTAGCTTAGGCTTTTAGGTGGATATGGGCCTGAGACTCATGTAGGCCCAAGGTGAAAAAAATCGATATGGTATCAGAGCGGGTCGATCCTGGACTCATACCACGCTAGGCCCGAATATGGAACTCGTGGCTCGTTAAGCCCCGAGACCAGAAGAAAAATACCTGACTCGTGGTCAGTTTGCCCCCCCCCCCTGCCCGAGACCGGAAGAAAAATACCTGACTCGTGGTCAGTTTGTCCCCCCTTGCCCGAGACCAGAAGAAAAATGTCCGGCTTGAGGTCAATTGTTGAGGGCGGGTGTTTAAGAGCACGTGTCAAGTGTGAACACGTTGTCACATGAGGGCGAGTGTTGAGAGTTGAATCCCACATCGACTAGATTGAAGAATAAACTTGGATTTATAAGGGAATTGAGTACCACCACCTATTAGCTTAGGCTTTTAGGTGGATATGGGTCTGAGACTCGTGTAGGCCCAAGGTGAAAAAACTAGATAGGACCCATTGTCCCTTACCTCTTTGTAGTAGTGGCTGATGTATTATTTTTGTATTATCTCCAAGACTGTAGAAAATAAAGAACCAAAAGTTATTAGGTCGAAAAGAAGTTGTACAGTCCTGTGCCATTTATCTTTTTGCTAACGTGTTCTATTCTTAATTGAGGTATAGGAGAAAAATGCAGAGAAACTGAAGCATATTTTAGAATTTTAAAGCAGTGTGTCAAGATAAAATGTGAAGTTCTAGATGATAGAGAAGACAGAGAAGGTAATAGGAATATATGCAACCTTAAAGTCAACAAATTACTTAGGGACACTAACTAAATGAGGAAGATAAAATGAGGAAGCATTGGGTTTTACGAATGAAAGGATCATGAGAAAAATGAAGAGATGGAAATCTTAAACTAGAAGAGAAGTTTTGATAGAAGCAGTTGTAAGCACTACGCCTATTCATATGATGAGTTATTACAAATTGCCTAAGGATTGGTGTAAGAAAATCCAGGCTATAGTTTGGCAAAGGGAGTCAAGAGGAAATTACAATTAGAAGAAGCTCATTGATAAGGGGCAGGTGGAATGAGATTTGCAGAGCTCTAGACTTTCATTGAGACTTTGTTTACAAAAATATCATGGAGAAAAAAAAAAACCCTAACTCACGATTGGCTAAGCTGTTAAAGGGGCTTTATTACCCCAAAGAAGGACTCATGGTGGCAAAAGAGGGCAAATAATCTCATAGGGGTGGAGTATTTTGCTAGGGGGCAAAGGGATACTGAAGAAGCGACACTTTTGGCAGGCGAGACATGGAGGGAGGGTAAGAGTTTGGAAATACAAATGCCGAGGGAGAGTTAATACCATGTAGCCTCGGCATCAAGGAGGTTGGGATGAGAATCAGCGAGTACATAGCTTAATCTTTATGGGCACTAGAGGATGGAACATTTCAACATTGTAGGAATTGGTGAGCAACGATGAATAAACAACAATAGAAAGAATACCATTGACCCACAACAACATGGGAGACATGTTTTTGGCCTTATGAGAGAGGAGAGGTGTGTGTAACAAGCTCAATATATGGGTACATAAAGGAGAAAGGGCAGGCAACAGAGAAAAAGCCTTATCATCTCATGTAGTGGACAAGAAAGTACGAATGGTGTATGAAAGATCAACATATGCTAGAGAGAGATTTCAAATGCCATTGCTGTTAACTTGAATATCACAACAAGAACTGGGAAGAACACCTTTAAATGTAGTTTCTATCATGATGAAGAGGGTTTGGTGATGTGTCCTTGGACAGAATATTTTTAGTTTGAGATGTTGGGCTAGAAATAAATAAACTGGCTATAATGTCAATAGATAAATGGGTAAAACTTGTTGGAATTTATGGGTGCTCAAGGAAAATTTGTGGTGTGATTTTGGAGAATATGGAGACAGTAGGAGATAAAAGGAGCTTTATATTGCTAACCAGTAACATACATACACACGCCACTCGTATAAATTACTTACTCAAATCTCTCATTCTTATATTTGCTCCATGCTAATAAATCTTACATGCATATCCCCCATATGTATATAGAGGTTTATGGGTGAGCTCAATCAACCGTCTTACATTTGCCATATTCCTTTTTTTTTTTTTAATTATCTCTATTGTTATCTTAATCTATCTTATCTTGATATATTAGAATTCAATTTGAACTGGACTTCAAAGATTCAATGAATTTGAATTCTCTCTGAGACATTCTAGCATTACTTTCAGGTAAAATAATTATCTAAGTTGCATTCAAATTGAACTGTGAGTCCTAAGAGTTTCTAGAATTACTTCTGTATGAAGTAATTATCCAAATTGCAAATTATATTTTTAACACAACCCATGGTAGGGAGCAGTAGAAGTATCAACAGTGTAAAAGGAACCTTCCAAACAAAAGTGGCCTTTACTCTTTGGCATATATTGAAGGGCAGGAATAAAAGCACGGTTATGCGATGTACATCCACGGACACGGTGCGTCATTTACTAGACCGAAGGCAGGGATTGAGGAGTTCTTGTGCATTAGTACAAAGGTGCTAAGTGATTGGAAGCGAGTGCCAAGGTAGAATTCCCTTGAAATGGAGAAAACCACCAGAGAGACATATCAAAATCAACTATTATGGAGCTTATGCTCATGAATTTGGCGCTATAGGTGTTAGTCTGGTTGGAAGAAAAACTAAGGGGAAACTAATGGTATGGAGTGGCAAAGCATGCATCAATTTCTCCTCAACTGATGGGATGAAAAGTGGTACTCCATGGAATCATTTGGCAAAAGCATAGTAGTTGAAGAAGGTAATAGTAGAAGTGGATGTTGCTGTCATCTTCAACTCATTAGATAAGGTGGAGACAGGTCTTCCATGGACGATTGCTCATGTATATGAGAGATAAAGCTGCAGAAGGAGTCCTTTGTGACCCTATAAACAAGTCTAGTACGTAGAGAAGGAAAAATGTGATAATTTGGTAGTACAAAAGTAAAAATGAGGATGGCCCTGAGAAATTAGATGCTGGCACCTCCATCCTCATTCAGAAATTTGTTAGAAGCTGATGTAATGATAGACTGTATAAATGTGCAAAAATCTGTAATTGATCTAATGTCCAGTGGTTGATTGATGAATAGGTAGCTACTCAAAATGTAAATATAAACCAAAAGAAAGATATAGTACACTCTCGAAATAAAGTAGCCATCCCTTCTTTTATTCTAACTTGATTTCCCTCTTTAATTGACTAACTCCCTCTTTTTTTGTCTTCACCATTAGTATCTAGAATTCTCAAGGTCTGTTAAGAGACTGGTAAAACTGTTATAAAGTATTGAGCGTGTCTTGAATTTCGAAGGTGATTAAACGCAATTTTATTTCCTTATTTTTCTAGATGTGATACTTTATCTTTATAGATGGCGCTGTTGGGATTGGTATCAAAGAGTGGTTTGGGGGTTACAGGTTGAAGAATTAGTAGGAAGAATAGAGAGATGGCATGGTGGTACGTTTGAAAGGAAGATGTGAAGCATTCTTTGAAAACAGAAGGCCTAATCCCGTGGGAATACTAAATAGACCGAGAACCAAAACTAGCGAGTTCCAAATCAGTGTTGAGAGGAGTAGGAGACTGGGTAATAAACCGACAAAGAGCTGATGAAGAAAGAAGATAATATAGATGGCAAAGACCCTTGGAAATGTGGCATTAAAATAACTGTGAGTCGGGTATAAGTACAGTTAGGATTGGAGTTATGGTTAGGAATGATTTTGGCAAACTGATAGGGGGTACGGACAATTTGTGCTACTTTACCCGAACTTGTAAAGATCATGACCGCTAGAAAAGGCCTGAAAGTGGCTCAATAATAAAGGGACAAAGAGCTCATCACTGGATCTAACTCGAAAGTTGTTTTTGAAATAGTGGGAAATAGGTAATACGCCTTAGTTGAGTTGTTTAAGAATGATTGTAACTCAAGATGCAATCTTAATGCAGTAAGACGAGATTTCAACTTATAAACAAAAGATTTTGAGTTTGATTATAATCATCGGAATTATATGCCTATTTATTTCTCTTTATTTTATATTATTGTATTAGACTCATGAGTCTCTCTTATCACTGAAAAAGAGAATGATTGTAACATTAAATTAGCTTACACCTTGTCTGTTGCAAATCGAAACTGTACATTTGACATTGGTTGAGGAATAAATTCAGGATGTTCCTTTGTTGGGCAAAAAAGCTCTAACTAATTAGTTGCTTGATTTGCTCTAATTAAATTGGTTTGGAATAATTTGCCAACTTTTACGTGTACCTGATCTTCTAAGGTCTTGATGGGCCCACTGGACCTGGGGCGCAAGCCCGGACCTGTAGAATAGCCCAGCATGCGCCACAAGGCGATTAAGCTCGAGTCCGTTAGGCTGAGGACGTGCAAAACAGCCCCTCCCTGCTCCACCTCCACATCCTTCGGCCGTTGTCGCTGCTATCTTTTTACTTGTATATAAGTGACCACATGTACGCAGAAAGGAGGTTAATGAAATTCAGAGCTTTTATTGTTCACTCGCTTTATCTCTGACATCCCTCCCCGATCATGTTGTTTTTAATCCCAACCCACCACCCCTTGAACCTTCTTAGCCACATAACCCACCGCAATTGCTTAACAGAGCTAATGACCCCCCCACAGCAGACCATGGAGCCCCAGGAGGACAGACCTCCCACTCAATATGTGCCAAGCGGTTGAGCCAGCTCATTGAGTGCTGTGCTACCGCCGTAGTTGACGCTGTGGTGTCATGGCATCTGAGTGAAAGTCAAGAAGGAGTTGGTGGCACGGTGAGAACTATACTCCCACACCCCGCTATGTTGGGGTTAAAAATAAGATGATCGGGGAGAGATGTCAGAGTAAAGCGAGTGTACCATAAAAGTTCTGAATTTCATTAACCTTCTTTTTGCGCATATGCAGTCACTTATATACAAGTAAAAAGATAGCAGTTACAACAGCCGAGGGATGCGAAAGTGGAGCAGCGAATGGGATAAAACTTGTTTATGAGTTTGATTTTTCATTTTAAAGATAGTCGTAGTTTATTTGGCTTGTTGTTTGTAGCTCATGAACTGCATGTTTTCAGCTCATTTCATGAGTTAACGTTACTAAACATTTTACTCCTAAAACAATTGCTTTAATGTTTGCGAAAATTGTAGTTTGCCTCCTGACCCTGAGGGTTTAGTAAGCGTGCCTAACTTGAGCACGGCGGCTGCGTTCCCGATTGAAAGGTAGGCAAACTGTCCTTTCAGACAAATTCCGGCTACTTTTCCAGACAGGTGAGGGCCGGGTCCTTTTCCCTTCCTTGCGTTCAAAA
The DNA here is from genome assembly GCA_025802135.1 of Lagerstroemia fauriei. Lineage (NCBI taxonomy): Eukaryota > Viridiplantae > Streptophyta > Magnoliopsida > Myrtales > Lythraceae > Lagerstroemia > Lagerstroemia fauriei. Next base: position 3,901 of record JAOYND010013065.1, on the reverse strand, counting down.
GACTGATTAAGCGATAAATATGTTACATTTTTTATATAGACCAGACGTCAATACCCGATCCAAGCCCCCACCGGGTACCAAGGCGCACGTCAGGTACCAAAACACACGTCGGGTACCAAGACACACGTTGGGTGCCTCCGGACGGCAAACATGTCAGACAGCCCGACCGTGTGCAAGTCGGGTACCAAGGCGCAAGTCCGGCCCCTTGACCGCGGAACGCACGTCGGGTACCGGACTTGCCCGGACCAAATCCTCCCCCATGCTAGACACGTGGGAGACATGCTGACATCAGTCTTCCGTACCAATGAGACCTATAAATAAACTCATTCGGGGCCAGGTAAAGAGAGAATCACTTTTGGCCCTACACACTCTTCTCTATCCCACTCTCCCACTATTCTGATACCCGGTTCTAACTTAAGCATCGGAGGGCCTTGCCGGGGAATTGCCCCCGGACTTGGCTTCTTGCAGGTTTCTCGTCGAAGTCCACGAGCCTACCGCCCCTCTCCACCTGACCGAAAATCGTCCGACCCGATAGGCCGCCCAAGGTACCTATCAATTTTATATGCATGAAATGAATGAAATGCGGTAGAATGGATATTTTACTAATGCAGTTTATATTTTTACGTGGTTGTCTCGATATATACATCCATTAGAAAGAAGTTTTCAACATTTATCAAAAGAAAAAATAATGGAGTTTTTTTATTAAAATTAAGGGCAAATAACATATAAAAGCGCAGGGTTTATTACTTTTTTTTAAGAAGTCAAACGTTTTAAATTTAAAAAATACAATTATATAATTTTATTTTATTCTCAAATTAAATTAAACCTTTCAAGTTTAGAAAATAAATCATAAATTTTTATTTTCCTACAAAAATAAGCTAAAATTTTCAAATTTGTAAATTAAAAATTATATTATTTTTTTTTGTTGACAAGTCAAACTAACATATTAAAATATAAAGTTATATACCTTTGCAATATATCCTATTTATTCTTTTCTTATTATGTACCTACGAATTGACAAAACTAGAGTTGTTTTTATTTAAAACTAATTTAATAATTTTTACCTAAATTAAGATTTATATTAGTTATGAAAAAATATTAAGAGAAATTTATATATAAGAAATTGGTATAAATTTAAAGAAAAATTATAATATACTTTTATTCTGTGATGAAGAAAAAAGTTTCAAAAGATTAGTCATCTAAAAGTTTAATTTCAAGCTAAGCGAGTAGCTTAATTTAATAGTAAAATACAATAATGTAATTTAAATTTTTAAATATAAAATATCCAGTTTAAATTGAGATTAAAAAGAAATTACGTGATTTTATTTTTAAAATTTGAAAGGTTTGGTTTAATTTGGGTCTAATATAAAACTACATTATTTTATTTTTCAAATTTAAAATGTTTGGCTTTTTTTGAGAAAATACGTAAATGACATACTTTTTTGTGTAATTTATCCTAAAATTAATGGTACTAACATTCTTTCAAAGAGTGATATAAAAATTCACTAATTACTCGCAATGTTTAGGTTTTGCTCTATTAAACGTAATTCATTCAATCCATTTCCTTTCATTGTACCAAACATGACCCTAGTTCTCTCCATTCAAACCTTCATTAGGGTAATCTTAGAATTTTGTTGAAATTGTCTGTATTAAGTCAGAATTTTGAGAACGAAAATCGGATTGGATGTGTGAAAATCGATAATGAACAATATTTGTTTTGAAAATTTGAATCGGGGAGTCATCCTGATCTCGTGTGAACTTATCCCGGATATTATGCTAATCAAGGAATATCCTTTTTTTTTTTTGCAAGTCTAATAAGGATGAATAAAGTAGCACACGTGACCTTGAATCTTTTTGAGAAATTACTCCATAATGCGAGGACATGTGAGTCCGAGAGTTTTCTGTTTAGAGTTGTAAAAGGAGATTGCTGAATGGGCTAGAGAGTCTTTGTTAAGTTGTGACCTCTGATTTTTTATCTATTGAATGTTTTATTTTACGCTGTGGATGTATTAATCTAATTGAATAAATTTTATCACGTAATTTAGATATTTGTATTTCCCCTCTCACTTATCGATTTTTTTTTCCTTTACTTCACCCTAAATTCCAATGATACAGGTCTAACCACAGGCATTTTTGAAATCATGTGCGAAGTACCACAGTTTGGAAGTATTAGAAAGTCAAAAAAAAAAAAAGGAAGAAGAAGAATGACTTCAAATAACGATGTCGAAATTCGGACTTGTCATTAAGCATAAACTTTGCAATTTTTCTTTTGCATACACTCTTGTTGTTTTGACATGAATTTGGTTTTTTTTTTTTAATAATTTGTTGACTTCCGCATTTACCCCCAGAAGTATTACGAGCCTTAAATATGGTCTAGTTTTAACAGAAGTCATTGCTTGTTTGTTTTTTTTCCCCACACTGGGAAAGGGAGGCTTGAGCCTTGAGAAAAGTATAAAACAATGGACAAGTTAACTAGAACAAAAACGAGGTGCAGAGACTCCAATACAATCTTAGAAAGGAAGCGGCCTAGCACCGCTCGTTTCTATGTTCGGTATGTCTTCGGCGGCTTTACTTGTCTTTTAGCCTCTATAATTTAAATATTCACAACTCAGTCCCCTAATACCATTTTCTTCCTCTTTTGACCCCTGAATTGCGGTGTTTCATTTCTGGACCCTGAGATCACAAGATAATATCCTGTTGGCTCTGAGCCTCCTAAGCTCAAAAGCAACCTCAAATACACTCTTTTCGTAGGAGATCATTCAATAAAAATCTCAGGAGGATTACTAGTGCAAAATTTTCAACTGCGCCCAGAAGTGTCTGGGCTATAAGGTGATCGGGTCCGGATATCTGATATTTTTATGTTATAAGAGCTTTACTCTATATAACTGATTCTTAAATTTTAGATTTAGATCCTACCTGTTGAATCTTGGAACTGGACCCTACTCGGAACCTGTGAGATGCCATGTTGGAACCTATTTATTATTTATTCTTTTACCCTATTATATGAATTACTTCAATACTTTTCATGATTATTATTATTTCATATGATTTTTTTGTCATAATCAAATATGTGTATTTTTAAATATGTTTCCATTATATTTGAGTACTATTTATTACTTTTTTAAGCTATAATGATATTTTAAAAATGAAAAATTCATCAAATTTGCATAAATTATTCTGTCAAATAAAAGCCCATCGAGTTAGAAATATAACAGTTTAAATGGTTCGTGAATTAGAGTTCAAATGAGAAAGTTACGAATAATTAAAATTAACTGCGCAGATTGGTTAACAAGTTTCAGTTCAGGGTACTTTGTAGGCTAGAACTAGAACCGGAACCTAACCGACCGGTTCCTTGATTCGTTCCCGAACCAAACCGTACCATATTGTTATTGAAATTTACCTAAAACATATCCAATGTGGTAGATTCCTCCCAGTTCCGGGTTTACCATATACTCGTGCGTACCCCTACTGGGCTCATATAAACTTAAAACTTAAACTACTAGTTATTGTACTCAATTTTCTTATAAATTATGTTTCAATCTCTTAATTGTTTGAGGCAGCATTAATTTTCAACACCTTCCTTCACGTGCTAACTTCACTATGTGCCATTAAGCACCTGCTCTCAACAACTGATCTCAAGCTTGACATTTTTCTTTCGGTCTCGGGTTTAATTGATCACGAGTAACAAGCTCGGACGACCCGGTGAGGTGTGAGTCACACCGTTAGCTCTGATACCATGTAAAAAATTTTGGGCAAATAACCTAATTGTGCCTGTACTTTAACCAAATTCTTACTTTTAGCACGAACTTTTTCGCTTGGCCTAAGAAGGCACGAACTTTAAAACGTTTGTTCCGTTTAGCACGCCGTTAGTTTTTCCGTCAAAACTAACGGGCCTATCCTA
>JAOYND010012963.1:0-12580 GCA_025802135.1 Lagerstroemia fauriei | reverse complement strand
GGGCGCAACGCCTAGAAAATTTGGTCTCTTTTTTATTTTTTATATTTGTCATTAATCTAATTTACACATTAAAATGTATGATATGCATATGTTTTATAAAATTTTATAGATTGAGGGTAAAATAGTAATTTCAATCATTTTTCTCTTACTCCATATTTACGATTTTAACAGCAAAAATCTTTCATTAACTGTTTAGATTATTCTTTCTCAAACTTGAAAAAAAGGTTAAATTGATATAATATACAAGAGAAAGGCACCGGTAATCCTATATGTTTGACGATTCTTGTAAGTGAGTCATAAACGTTTTAAAGTGTTAAATTAAGTCCTATATGTTATTTGCATTACGATATCGATTCTTTTCCAGTACTTTAAGTTGACTTGGCGCTGATGTGTCTCGGTGCCACATCAGCGAAAAGACTCGATGTTATAATGCGGATTAACACATAGGATTTGATTTAACACTTTGAAACATTTAGGATTCACTTGCAAGAATTTTCAAACATATATGACTACCTGTGTCATTCTCCCCATAATATACTAATGATAACTATGTATACTCTATATATTATTGTATGTTAATGAATTTCAAAGAATTAAATCACATTATTTTATAAATAAACAATACAATTTTACGGGTCCATTCTATTATTCCACATTTATTTATTTTTATTTTCTTTCAGTGCGTAGCACGAGTCCCTGTGTAGTGATTATCATGAAAACTTTTATCATCTAGTCACTTAATCATTCAATAATTTAATTTAATAATGTTTCATTAATGGTTCAAATTTAAAAAATAATATAACAATTCAATCATTTTTCGTACGTACTAAATTGTCCAGAAACTCGTTCTTCCTTGGCAAAATTTTATGAAACCTGCCGTGTGCCTGCTGCCGTTCAGGCGTCGCCGTTAGCGTTAAAAAATCACCAATTTGCTCAAAGGCATCATCTACCAACCCAAGCTTTTTCTTAAGCTAAAACTCGTTGGCGGGGCTCCAAAGGAAATTAAGTGTAGCCCCTTTCACGTTTTTCAACAGAATTGGAAGAAAAAACCTGCAATATGAATACAATTTGATCTTGGAAAATGAGCGATGCCTTTGACTTCTTAAGTCGAGGGTCAATTGGCTTCTGGAGGAAGAGCCAGACACAAGTTTTTTTTTTTCCCCATTTTTCTACCCTCATTAATAGAAGGAAAAATAAGATTTCAGCTTTGAAAGATTCAAGAGGTGAATGGCATTTTGATATTGAAGAACTAAAGCTAATGGTCAGTGCATATTTTATTAAGTTGTAAACGTCTGAAAGTGAGCTCACCTCAAACTCTCTGAACTTCCTGGGCGGCAACGTGAAGCAAATTTCGCAAGAAACATATCAGACGTTGATCAGGCCGGTGACGGAAAAGGAGATTTTTGGAGCCCTACATAATTTAAAACCTCCTAAGTCACCAGGACCAGATGGATTGCATGCTGCAGGTTGTGGGTCCCTCCCTAAGTCACTTGATCATGAGGGTTTTCCAGGGGGGCATTCATTTCCAGAGGTGTTAAAGACACTATCATATCACTGATCCCTAAAGTCCCACACCCACAGTCTATCCCTCAATTTAGGCCAATTAGCCTATCTAACATGAGCTATAAGATAGTTACCAAAATCATAGTGCATAGGCTAAGAGGATTGCTGGATGAGTTTATATCCCCTGTTCATGCTAGTTTCATTCCAGGAAGAAGAGCGGCAAATAATGTGGTTCTTCTCCGGGAAGCTCTAACAGCTTTGAAACATAAGAAGGGTCGTAAAGGTATGATGATATTAAAATTAGACCTAGAAAAAGCCTACGACAGGATTGAATGGGGTTTATCAGAAATGTCTTGAAGATATTTAATTTCCCAAGCGAAATGGTGAGTCTGATCATGAAGTGCATTAACTCCCATTGAGTTACTGTCTTGTTCAATGGGGGTTGCTTGCCAGAGTTCATACCTTCTAGGGCAATTCGGTAAGGTGATCCCATCTTCCCATACTTATTTACATTAGGCATGGAGATATTGTCAATTATCAAAGACTTAGAGACGGGGCAGGGGAACTGGAAGGGAATCTCACTAGCGCGAAACATTTTCTCCTTATCGCATCTTCTATTTGCGGATGATATAATCCTTTGTGGACAGGTGGAAGAACACACTTTGAGAACAATAAAACGAGTTCTAGATCATTTTTATGCGATGTCGGTGCAGAGAATCAATCTAGATAAATCAAGGGTAGTTTTTTCACCTAACACAACTCCCAATTGGAGGCAATTTGTTGCTTTGACTCTGCATATTGGTGAAACTGAGAGCTTGGGGAAATGCCTGAACTTTCCCATGGACATGACAGCAAATAGGTCATCGACTTTTGAATTCCTAGTGGATAAATTCAAGGAGAAACTGATAGGGTGGAAGGCAAAATTTCTATCCCGAGCGGGACAGGTTACCTTGATCAATTCAGATTTAGGCTCTGTCCCCACACATATGATGCAATGTTCATTACTTCCACAGAAAATGTGTAATGGATTAGATAGATTGTCACGCAATTTCTTATCGGGAAGCTCAGAGAATGGGAGAAAGATGCACCTTGTAAACTGGCAAGAGGTGACCCGACTAAAGGAGGAGGGAGGACTTGGTCTAGCAAAGATGGAGACTCGAAATTTAGCACTTTTAGGTGGCTTTGCATGGAGAGCACGCGAGGATGATCGACCTTGGGTAAGAGTAATTAGAAGAAAGTATGGAGGGAGCAGAGTTGTAGGTCGACCAAATAACCTTAACAGGAAAGCCTTTGAGATGGGAGAAAAAGTTTGTGCCCTAGGAGCAAGGGTGGGTGATAGGTGATGGGTCTAACATAAATCTGTGGGAGGATGACTGGAGTGGACAAGGACCTCTACGTGGATATGTTGCTAGTCCTTTGATGGAAAGGAAGATGAATAGAACTGTAACGTCCATCCTAGATAATATGGGTAATTGGGATCGATCTTCTCTGTCATTGGACATCCCTGATTCAGTCTGGGGAAAGTTTCGTAGAACTGGACACCAAAGCTGTTTTTGATTCATTTTGCTCTTGTTTAGATGATAATGCTCGCCCACGAGAGGGCAGCCGAATGGTGGGGATCTGGGAGTTCTTTCGAGCGCTCCTGGGTTCAAATCCCCCGGAAGCGTTTCCTCGTTGGTAGGGGCTTTCAGCCTCCTTGAACCAATCAGGTTCGTCTAGCTTACCCGGCACAGGTGGTTTGAGGGCTATTGCATGTGCCCCAAGGAGCAGGTGTCGCAATCACCGCTAGTTGAGCCCGGAAGGCGCTCGGATACCTCAGTTATTAAAAAAAAAAGATGATAATGCTCTACTTAGACCGCTTATTTTAGATTGCAGGAGGCTTAGAAGGGAATTTCAAGGCTTCAAGATGAAGAACGTCTTCAGGGAGGCTAACAAAGCAGCATATTTTTTGGTGAAATTTGCACGTGTAAGAAAATGCGATCTGCCCATGTGGGCCCGATCGATTTAACCCGAACCAACTCAGTCAAATAGCTAGTGTCTTCTCTCTTGAATGTTTGCGTTCTTCAACGAAGAGTCGTGTTCGTTGTGAAAGACCACGACTTCTCATCCTCTTCAAACTACTCATAAACAAAAGAAATGAAATGGTTGAACAATGCATCTATCAGATTTACGCGACACAAGAAATTCAAGAGAGAAATAGTGAGTGAGTTCGAATTACATCTGGTGTGTTCATGTTCATGAAGGTACTCGGTACGTGATTTGATCCCGCACAACGATATTGAATAATCAAAAGGTATCCCGACAACCTATCTTGGTATTTTGATATGTATGAATATGGATTTCTTCTACATTATATACGTATGTGTTTGAAATCCATTGATATTGTAAAAATTCCAACATTGGTATCAGAGCAAGGCTGGGGATCGTTTCCGTATTAATATATGATAAATTGATATGAACATAGGTGGTTCTGTGATTGATGTTCTTGATTTGATGTCAATTTTTTTGTGTTAGTTTTTATGTCGTTAGATTCCTCGTTTCAAGATAATTTCAACGATATATTATATGCCTCATTTTGACACCAAATGACAAAGTTATGATCGTTTAAAGTATTGAAACGGATCAAAATATTTTCTGGGGGGTTAGGAATAGCAAGAACACATCCAGAATTTCGACCACTCTCGGGAGGGAGAGTGTAACTCACCTCAAGATCCGATTGAGAAGCCGAAAGTTGCAACGGACTTCACACGCCAAGTGGGAGTGGAAACTGTCGCGCACGCACCGTTAAGAGGTCAGCAAGGTGGCGCATGGACCCCATATTCTAGCCCGTACGAACTGCTCTGATGTTGGATCGTTGAGCCGTTTTCACCGTTGCAATCCTAACTCGATTTTGTACTTTTGATAGTTTTTTCAGAAATTTTTAAAAATTGGAAAAGGTCAGAATAATTTCTGAAAATGCACAAACAAAAAATATATGAGTTTTGAATATCTCACTCAATATCTGAAACATGTAATTTTTTTTAGAGGAAAGTTTTATATGGATTCTAGAAAACCAGAAGAGCATCATAGTAATTTTTAAGAAATTTTATTTGCAGACACAATTTATTATCATTTAATGACTTAATTTAGGTTATAAATTCATAATAAATTGCTTGTCATCGGAAAAATTACTAAGATTTTTCCTGGAGATCTACATGGTGCAAAAACATTCTGGAGTAATTTTAGAATTTTATCACTGAGTTAGACTTTTTTTCCAGGTTATTAATCGCTTGTAGTTGCTTGATTAATTAGGAAAACTATCAAAACATTCTGAAAAATTATGAAATTTTTTCATAAGCATCATAAATATTTCAGAATTATTTGAGAGTGATTTCTATTTTTTTTATTGTGTTTAGTATTTTTCTTATTTTTTATCGTATATAGTTACTTGATTGATTAAAGAAAAATACTATAGTATTATGAAAAATTCATAATAATAAATATGATATGCATTTAATGTGTTGTAGCATATTATATTTAGTGGGAGATTTTGTTGAGTGAATTGATTTCGCTCCAAAATAAATTTATGCACGATAATTAAATTTATTGATAGTTATGGTCAAGGGAACGTGAGTGATGATTAGGAGCATTGCGAATTTTCGATCTCGCACCGTTGATTATTTATGTTGGTTGTTTAGATTATTGCTGCATAAATCGTGCAATAGTTTGTGCTAGTCCTGAAAATATTTATGCGCACGTATAATAGATTTAGCAATGGCATCAAAATCTATTGTCGCTGGTTTGATGAAGGGTGAGAAACTGGATGGCGACAATTATGATACTTGGCGCCGGAAGATTCCGTATCTCCTCGACGAGCAGGAAGTTTTAGAGACTTTGGGCCAGGCCATGATAACACCTGAAAAAGGTGATACACCTCAACACCAACTAGACCTTGAAGCCTACCAAAGTTGGCTCAAGAAGGATCGTTGTGCGCGCTTTACTATGTTAAGCAGCATGCACAATTATCTGATTGGTGAGTTTGAGATGTATCCGACTGCTCACAAGATGTGGTAGGCCCTCAAAGCTAAGTTCGGTGTCATGTCCCTCAAAGCTAAGTTTGGTGTGATGTCCCCCACCAAACTCAGGGAATTGAACATGAGGTTCGATTCTTGTGACAAGAGACCAGATCAGACCATGAAGCAGCATCTCTGATGCATGGCTACTATGATTCGAGATCTTAAGTTTGGTGAGGTGACCCTTTCTGATGAGCAGCAGGTCCATGTAGTGATTAGATCACTCCCTAGCTCATGGGAGCATATGAAAGCAAATATGACCCACAACGAGAGCGTCAAAACGTTTGATGAAATTGGTCGCCATTTAGAGCTGGAGGACGAACGCCTAAAGGCTGCAAAGCCCAATTATGAGGCTAACGTTGTGGACTCTAGTTCGTGTAAGTCTTCTGGGCCAAAACACAAGCGAGGTAAAGGTGCTCCTAAGGATCAGGACGAACTTGCGCCCAAGAAAGGTAAGTCCACGAAGCGCAAGAGAGGAAAGCGTAGTGGAAAGAAAGACTTGAGCTCAAGTCAAGTGCTATGACTGTCAGAAAATGGGACACTTTGCTTGCGATATTCTCGCTCTAAATGTTTGATGGTCACTTATGGTTCAGCTGCTAATCCTATTCCTTTGTGGATTGTGGATTCAAGCGCAACCGACCACCTATCGAGGAGCCGAGATGGGTTCGTGGAGTATCGCCGAGTTCTAGCTAGAAGAAGGGTGTATATGGGTAACAGTTCGAGTGTGCAAGTGCTTGGAATAGGCACTTAGAAGCTCAATTTGCGAGGTGGTCGCACATTGTATCTCCATGATGTGCTTCATACTCCCAAGATCTGGCAAAACCTTTTATCAGTTATGGTCTTATTGGGTCTTGGGTTTAAATTTGTGTTTGAGGGCTCGTCTGAGAGCATTTTTTCTTGGCGACATTTTCTATGGCAGTGGCTTTATTTTAGATGGTTTGATGGTTTTAGACATTTACTATTATGAGAATAAAAATGTCGAATCCTTTTCTCTAATTTCTTCAAGTAATAATGTTTGCACTAATACGATTAGATGGCACGCTAGATTAGGGCATGTAGGCTTAGATAGAATGAACAAACTTGCTAGAGAAGTTCTTTTAGGCCTTCTCACAAAGGCTAGCATGCCAATTTGGGAACATTGTCTTGAAGGAAAGGCAACAAGAAAATCATTTGATAAAGCTAAAATGGCATTTATTCCCTTACAATTAGTTCACTCAGATATATGTGGAACAATGAATGTAAAAGCACGTTCTGGTACATATTATTTCATCACATTTATAGATAACTATGCACGTTTTGGTCACATCTACTTGATCTCCCATAAATAAGAAACTTTAACATGTTTTGAAAAATATATGAATTTGGTTGAGAATCAATTAGATAAGAGAATTAAGACTCTCAGAACTGACCGAGGACGTGAGTATCTATCGGAGCAATTTAAAAGGCTTTGTGATCAAAAGGGAATTGATAAGCAATTAACTATACCCGAAACTCCACAATAAAATGGAGTGGCAAAAAGGAGGAACAGAACCTTCCTGGATATGGTCAAGTCTATGATGGTGCAAGCTAACTTGCTCTTCTCCTATTGGGGAGATGTGCTATTGACTACCGCCTACCAAATTAGTTCCTAGAACCCTGTATGAGTAATGGATTGGTGAAAAACTTGTTTTAAGATATTTGCGGCCATGGGGTTTTAGTAGCATATGTGCACAACTCTTCTCATAAGCATGGGAAGTTAGGCCATAGAAGTCGGAAATACATTTTCATTAGATACTCCGAGCACTCTAAGAGATATGTGTTCATTGGTGAGAATGCTGATGGACCTGTCTCTGAAATTGAGTGAAGAGATGTGGATTTCTTGGAGGAAGAATTCCCTAGCAGGGGTGAGGTGACAAAAGAAATTGAGTTAAAAGAACTGGAGGACTCTAAACAAGGCGCTCTTGGTAAACTAGTAGAGGATGAGGAATAAGTTCCTCCACCTCTTGGGAATAGTGGGAGTGACTTAACATCTGATGAATTTAGTTCATCAGAGGGAGTTCCGCCTGAGTCTCAACTGTGAAGAAGCAAACATGGAAACATTCCCCATCGCCGATTTGAGGTCGAAGAGATGCTTTCATGATTACTATGCAAGATGATGCAGAGCCCAAATCTATGCAAGGGGCTCTCTCATCTCCTGCAAATAAATAGTGGACGAATGCAATGAACGATGAGATGGAGTGCATGAGGACCAACCATGTCTGGGATTTAGTTGACCTTCCACCTGAACGTAAGACGATTGGGAACAAGTGGATTCTGAAAGTCAAACGGAATGCGGATGGCTCTATCGATAGATATAAGGCTCGCCTAGCAGATAGATCATTTCATTTAAAGATGACATTTGTTGTTATTAGATGTTTTCAGTTAATGCATGATTTATTTGCGATTTAATTATGCATTATGTGAGATAATTAGCATGAAATAAAGACAATATGTCAACAGACTAAGATTGGCTCTCTCACACGAGCAATCGCCCTTGGCGCGTGTTATGGCGAGTAAGGATGAGACGAGTACGGTATACCCTTAACACCTATGGCGGTGTGAGAGGAAAAGTTTCAAAAAAAAAATATATCGTTGTGTTGCCTCGAATGGAGCCGAGATGAGGTCTTAAATTCTTGTTCGAAATGAATATTCCCACTCTATTCATTATGTCTAATATTTATAGTTAGATGTGAGACCTTAGTTATGCTGCTTTGAAAGGCGAGCTGATAGAGGACTCAAGTTAGGCGCTTAAGAAACGACTGAACTAAGATCTGTATGTTGTTTATAAAAGAGCTTGACATACACTCTAAGAGGAGTAGCTCCATCATAGCATGTATTTCACACTACATGTGCTAGAGCGGCTTGTTTAGGAAATGAATGAATGAGTCCCAGCTTCATTATTGTATGAGTCCTAAATAATTTTATAGTGCCCTTAGTCACTTTTGACTATATCACAAAATAAGGGGCTGATGATCGCTACTTTGGCGTATTAACTATGGTCATGATTGATTCGGCTGGCTGGGGCACTGCTGGGACAACAGTCAATTCCGAATAGAGTGATGTGAGGGCGAATGGAAGACTATTTCAATCTCATCGATAGTTTTCTGTGTTCAAGTATGTCCCTATTGTGTCGCTAATTGAGCAACTTGGACATAATTGTGAATACAAAAATGAGTGGTTTTTTTTGGGTAATGGTGTGACTTTCATTACTTTTTGTAATCAAAATGGGGACTATGTCATTTACATTTGAGTAGCTATTTTATATATAAATGACTGCTAGGCTAGCAGCTACTTGTGAGCCCCTTAGTCGATGCTCCAATCTCGGAAGTGTGGAGAGTTTCAACTTCACGGTGTCGACAATTGAGCGCGCTAAGTCCGCTTCCGGTCTCTTCTTCCGTTCAAAAATACGCTTGTTCCTTTCCATCCATATAGTATGGATGTACTGGGTCCACAAAAGTCGGGCTGCTACCTAGTCTAGTGTTTTGCCACGCTACAGCATTAGCCAATTTGCCACAGTTGCCCAATCGGAAGCTTCGTGGCTGATTCCTGCATCTTTTAATATGTCCTGCCAGATACGTCTTGTAGAGTTGCAAGAGAAAAATAGATGATCTCGGGATTCTAGTTGGTTTGCGCAGAATTCACAAGTCCAGGTTTGTAGCTCTGCATTCCATCGGAGCATCCGGTCTTTTCTGGCCAATCGATTCTGCCACACTATCTAGCTTATCACCGAAGCTTTTGGGATGTTTCCAGCAAACCAAATTCTTTTCGTCCAGCTTTGCCTCTCGGATGGTTCTCGTATACATTCCCAAGCACTCTTGGAAGTAAAGGTGCCTGATTTGTTCGGAGACTAGGTTACCTTATCTCGAGAAGCAATGGGAAGTGCTACAGCCATCTGAGCGATTGAGAGGGCTTGTGGGTCTGCAGTTTGGGGCCATCGCCACATGCCATGTCGAATCACAATGTTGACAGGAGCGTTCGGCAGAATAGAAGGAAAACATGCATATCCTCGGCTGCAGAAAGAGGATAAAGGTCCCACTAGGAGCCAGTTGTTGTGCTAGAAGGAAATCTTTGAGTTTAGGCCTACCTTGTAGCTGATAAAAGGCCGTATTAGATCCCGAAGCTGCAGGATCTTCCTCCAGCACCATGAACAATCTCCCAGTGTTGCTAGGGTCCAGAAGTTTCGGCCCTTGATCAGATGATGGTGAGCCCAAGCGACCTAGCGGGAAACCGAGCGTATAAGGATTAACCAAATATTCTTGAGTGTGCCAATTTTACTCCACTAGTCAATATTCCGGATGCCAAGTCCTCATTCGCTCTTTGGCTTGCATACTCGTGTCCAACTTATCTTTGCACCTCGCGAGCTCGTAACTGAGCCGTGCCATAGGAAGTTTCTGCATACTTGTTCCACCTTTAAGATGACTGCTTTCGGGAGGATAAACGTTGAACACCAGTAGTTGAGCATGCTGAAAATGACCGTGTTTATGAGCTGGAGATGTCCTGCGAAGCAAAGGTATCATACTGTCCAGGTTTGGATATTCTGTGTGATTCGGTCAATGAGTGTAGTGCATTCCTTTCCCGAGAGTCGTCCTGAAATAAGAGGTACTCCCAAGTATCTTACAGGAAGTCTTCCATGTCTGAATCCTGAGATTTTTAATAGGTCAGCCACCTCTACTGAAGATATGCCTCCGAGAAATAGCTCCGATTTCTCAGAATTCAGCTTCAGTCCCGAGTGACTGTGGAATTGGCTCAATACTCTTAGAATCCCCTTCAATGAAGCGATGGAACTATCCATGAAGATGAGTAAATCGTCTGCAAAACAGAGGTGCGTGACTCTAAGGCTTTTGCAACGTGGGTGGTAGCCAATTGAACCTTGAGCAGCTGCCGACTTTTTCATGTGCTCGGCGGTCGCACGGTACATTTACCTGTATGAACCATTCTCTAATGATTGTGAGTAACACAGTATCGAGACGGTTCCCTAAGTGCGAGTGGGAGATGTAGGAAAATACGATCCGCCCATGTGGACCCGATTGATTTAACCCGAACCCGACTCAGCCAAATAGTGTCTTCTCTCTTGAATGTCTACGTTCTTCAACGAAGAGTCATGTTCATTGTGAAAGACACGACTTCTCATCCTCTTCAAACTGCTCATAAACAAAAGAAATGAAATGACTGAACAATGCATCTATCAGGTCTACCCGACACAAGAAATTCAAGAGAGAAATAGTGAGTGAGTTCGGGTTATGTATTACTCCCATTAAAGAATGACTTAGATGGTTCTTGTGCTGTGAATCATGTTTGGTTCTCGCTCGACTATGTAGTGAGGATCCACCGCCGGTGTGTTTGTGTTCGTGAAGGTACTCGATAAGTGATTCGATCCCGCACAATGATCTTGAATAATTAAAAGGTATCCCGACAACCTATTTCAGTATTTTGATATGTGTGAATATGGATTTTTTTTTGTGATATATGTATGTGTTTGAAATCCATTGATGTTGTGAAAATTCCAACAGCATGGGACAACATTGACATGCACCAGGATATTTTGTATTTCGATAAACCTTTTGGAGAGCCATCCAATATTATATTAGGTGATTCCTTAGGAGTGGCCACTGAAAGAATCGTGGGGACCAAGACAGTGTAGATGTAACTAGACACTTGAGTGGTTTTAATGCATCATCTTTCTACAAAAAAATAATAAACTCGTTTTTCTTTATTTTCTCGCAACCTGCAGCATTGTGATCTTCGTGTTGTTAAGTGGCTCCCATAGTTAACAGTGCTCCTATATTATTATAAATCAATAAGATTTTATTATTTTAAGATTTTTTTAATAAAAATATAAAATAACTATTTTTTTTATTTGTGAGACCACGATTATACTGCCATACATATACCCCGATATACACAAGACTTTCTCAGAAAAGTGATAGATGGATCCAAGATTCGGAAATGGAAAACCTGCCTCATCTCCTTGCCGTAGCCGAGGTTAACTCTAAATATGCCTGTGTCCACCAGCACAGAGGCGACGATTAATGATCCCTATTGGACCCGTTAAAGCGGTCCCTTACGGCTAGCGATGAGGGGCTGGCATGGTTGGTTCTGGGCAGCATTTCGAGTTCGTACATTTCAAGGTCAGTCCGGGTCCAGAGAGCTTGCCTCGGAGCTGCAATTACTTCGAGCACCCAATATGACAACACCAGAGAATGCTCCATGGGACACGACAACAGGTCCATGACAGTCCCCCCTCGTGCAGTCCATCCATGGTTTCGCATGACCTATGAAGCCCTTCCCTGATCCCGAACGACAGTGCCCATGCAGTAGACCAGGTCGAGTGTTTGATTCTTCTGGGACCGGTATCTGGAGATTAATGGTGGGCTCCGTGTCATATAATACACTGTCCCGTGGATTAGTAGTTTGTTATAGTGCCAGACACCACCGATAAAAGAAAAAAGGAGAAGAGAGAGACATGGAAGAAAGGAGCTTGGTATAGTTGTACTGACGGGCTTGTGTGTATATATAATATCTACGTAAGCATGTCAAATGAATTCTCATCGTTTTCTTATTTGATGCTTAGGCAGGGACATTATTTGGAAGCTAGTAGATTAATTTATTTAATTAAAAGGACACTTGTCTAAATTCAAGAGACACAGAGGAACGAGACTTGGTGCACCGGTACCGTTATCAATCTGAGACTAAAAGATCCCACGTTCAACTTTCATTCGTGGAACTCTCCGTGTCCCTTTATTGCATCTCCCTTTTACTTATTTCTACGCCTATGTGCTTCTTTTATACATTGAAAAAATAAATTTAAGAGATGCTATATTGAATATTTATATTCAGCTAGGACTTTTTTTCGTACGCAAATCCAAATTGTCTAGGGGAAACCGTTCGTTCTACTTGATGGGTCAAAGTTGGGGTTAGTGAGAGAGAGAGAAAATGCTCTCTCTTTTCTAATCCTCAAGTTGCTCTCTTTTCTGCCGTCCACCCATTTCCACTTTTCCAGCCACTTT
>JAOYND010012858.1:0-12583 GCA_025802135.1 Lagerstroemia fauriei | reverse complement strand
TTGTCTTTCACCCTATTCATTTATAGGAATGAGACCTGTTCAACCCTTAAGAATTAACTCAAATGGATATGATCTGATCCTGCTTCGTGAGGAAATCAACGAAGTTAGATATTCGATTCCACTTTGAACATGTAACCAGTGATGAGGTCATTCCTACATGTATCTTACACACAAATTTACTTGAATATACGAGATTGTGACATATTTGTGAGTTCAAGAAGGATAAATTCATTGTTATTTAAAGGCTAAAAAAAAGAATGGCACATATTTTATCATAAGAATCTTTGTTACATTTTTCTTTCCTGCAATCGAACTTTTCAGGTTTTACTCGATTAGCGGTCAAGATACATGAGTACCCTCATAGAAGACAAAAAGAAAATATGAGGACAGCAAAATGCCTAGTGCCACCACGTACACGTAATCTTACCGGGTACAGATATAAATTTCAGTACCTGAACGAAATCTTGCAAGAATTATGCACACATCTTAGTCAACACTTTATTTTTAACTGAGAAATTATATCGGTCCATTTTCTGTTAAGAATTTGAAGTTTATGATTTAAAAAAAAAAAAAAAAGATATCGAGAGTTCTATATATTTGTCTATTTTTACAAGTGAGTTCTAAATGTTTTAAAGTAATAAGTTAAGTCTTATATATTATTCGTATTACAACATCGAGTCATTTTCCATTACCTACCGTTACTTTTAAGCTGATGTGTGTCAATGCCACGTCAGTGCCACGTCAACTTAAAGTAGCGGTAGATGACGAAGAGGATTCGATACTATAACACGGGCAACATACATGACATAATTTATCATTTTGAAATATTTAAAACTCGCTTATAAGAATCGACAAACATATAGAACGCCATGTGTTTTTCTATCTTAAAAAAACTAATAATCATGAAATTGAATTCTAGGTGATGACAAATTAAGAGAGTTTTTCGTTTTCTAGAGAGCACAAAATAATAACAAAAATGCAATCTTGTATTGGGTTGCTCCTTGTTTCCATGGATGATATAATAATAAAATAATTATTCTCAAGTTATTTTTGTGAATTAATTTTCTTTTTCTTTATGGTCAAAAAATTCCTAGACCGTGCATCATAGAAATTTGAAGCATATGGATACCATTTACCTTTTTTTTCCCTATAAATAATAAAATAAATAGAAAATTATAACAACCTGATGAATCTCATTATTTAAACCTGAACCTAATATCTATGATCTCATATTATAACAAATCCATTTTCGTCATTATTTAAAAAAAATCTCGATATTAGATTTCTTATTTTATTATCTTTAACAAGTATTTTCAGGTAAGTAGTACAAGATTCTGTTGGAGAGGGGGGGAAGAGAGTCTGACTAGGTCCCAACGTGTGAAGTGATCCTCATCCAATCCCCAACGACTCTTTTCCTTTCATGCCCTAAAAGGACAAACAAACCTCCTCAGAAAGCAGTCTCGAACTGTGCGCCCAAATCCGGAAAATCTTAAGTAATTATGCGTCAAATATCGTGATGAATAAAAACTAATAAAATTATTTTAATTAATAATAAATAGTAAAATAATTATTTGAATGATTAATATTAATTTACTTATTTATTACAATCGAATTATATTTTTTTATATCATATAATGAGATAAGATTATTTAAGAGCTTATCTGTCATTCATATATTTTTTGCCTTTTACCCCTCCCGACCCTTAATTTACTCCCAACATGATATTTATATGAGAGGAAAATAAATAAATATGCAAGCATTTTTCCAAATATATAATCTCTATTATTTTAAGAATTAAGAGATAATTTTGATCTTTTTTTATTTTAAAATTGTCCTCCAATCTAAGTTAACGAATAACGAATAACCTTTTTTTGTAAGGTTTTTAATATAATTTTACTTTATTTGGTGGCTAAGCTTCCTCCTTTTTCTTCACCGTTCTCACACGCACTTGCTATATTCTATGCCATCCCAAATTGACTCTAACTTTCTCCCTTCAGCTTTCCATCTTTGTTTGAGGTTGGCCACTATGAGACATCAGTTCCAAGGTGAGATTTCCCGGTCTAGGTTTTGGTTTTCTGGCACCATTCTCTCAACTTTTTTTTTTTCTAGTTTCCATTTTTATTGATATGTTAATTAGTTTGCATATATTCAAGTCAATTTGTTTAATTTACATGTGTAAACATGATTACATTTCCCTTTTATGCTCGATGGTACTCATTGTGTAGAGTATAAGGCATGCGCTAGCATATCTATGTTATATATGCAAACGTGAGTTTTTATTTTTTAGATCAAGAAAAATGTGAGTATTATGATAAATTCACTAATATATACCAGAGTTTTCTCTTTCTTATTTCACATGAATTTTTCTTCAATTGTGTCTTTACCAGTTTTATTATCCATGAAACTATATTTTTTTATAACGAGGAGTTTATCCTCTTTGGGTCCATGATCACTCAACCAGCCCATGAATCCAGTTGGTGCATCACTAAGGGCTACACTCTATTTTTACTAAAATTATTAATTAATTTTATATTTAATTTACCAAAAATACACACTTTAAATATTTATTACAATTAAAACTTAGTTTAATAATTTACATATTCACTTTTCTCATTGATTTTATTAAATAACAAAATCTGTGCATAATGCGGGTTGGCAACTAATGTATATCTATATTATATATGGAAGAAGGTCCCTCTTTACTGTCTTTTTTGCATTCCAAAATTGTCCATTGACAAATAAAATTTAATTTTTAATAACCTTAAATTAAGAAAAATTAAAGGTGTGATAGTAAATTTATCATTACATAACTATCTAATTGTTATCTACTCTCACTTTTTCTCTCCCCTCTTCTTTTACATTCATTTTCCTCATTTTTTCTACCATTTTTATTATCACTCATTTTTTTTGTAAATATATTACTTATTCTTTAAAATTAATTTACAAAAAATTTATATTTCGAAATTAACTACAATTAAACTTTCTTAACGATGAGTTTATTCTCTCTCGACGCATGAGCAACCCACAAGCCCATGCATCCAAATAAGCCAATGTGTAAAGCACATGTGTGGGTGGTTTCACCAAGAGTTACAATTAAAATTTTATTTAATCATCTATTATATATTCACTTTCTTCATTAATATTATTAAACAACAAAGTTCATGCGTAAAACGGATCAAACTCTAGTATTTATTACTACTTTAAGGGAGGAGCCTTCCTTTTGGTGTCAGTTTTTCCTTTCTCAAAATACCCTTAGTTGAAATTTCGTTAGCCCTTAAATTAGAATGAAATGAGATCATGATCGTAAATTTGTCAGGTATAGCTACCAATTTCCACCATTTTCTCTCACACTTGAAACTCCATACTTCTCTCTACTATATTCTTTTTTCTTTCTAAAATTTATTTTTAATAGTCACATTTCGCGTCTCACTCTTTTATCAACGATCTATATATATAAATTACGAATTCAATTTCATCTCTACAATCCACTATTATACCTAGTTAATTTAAAAGTCAAACATATATTATTTTTACTTGAAAAATCAATTGTAGTTAATTAATTTCTTCAACCGTGCATGAATAGATGTTTCTAATAATTTTTATTGAGATAACACATACTGTGCGTAGCAGGGGTAAAGCCTCTAGTATATACAATATGGAAGGAGGTCGATAGTTGGTCTCACTTTTAAATTTTCTAAAATACCTTGACAGATATATTTCAATGAATAAAAAAATACGGGAGAGAGGAGCAAGTGGTTAGAGGTGAAAGGGCAGTGATACATTATATATAAGTTCTTAGATTATCTTATCTCACAATATGACGTGAGAAAATATCTATCAGATGACAAGCAAGCATATTAGTGTTAATCATCCGAGCAGTCTAATTTAACCATTTAACACTAGTTAGACTCTTAGAATGAGTTTGATGGAAGAAGACAAATCAGGTCCAAAGGTGTAACACAAATAGTGAATTTAAAGAGGATAATTGCCTCTGCGATACAAAACATTTACCTAATGTAAAAACATTTACCTAATGTAATAACATATTGGTACAAAAACTAAAAAATGTAACATTTGACTATAAAAACTTCTAAAAATGTAACAACTTGGTACATTGTGTCATTTTTCACTGACGCCATCAACATTTTCTTACGGGCGAAAAAGCACTAGTGGTACAAAAAGTTTGATTAATGTTACAATATGATACAAAATCTTTAAAGCATATAGAATGGTACAAAAACTTTGAAAAGTTAACACTGATAGTACAAACTATTAATTAACTGCTAATGCCGTTAGTAATTGTTGATGTGGCGCTTACATGGTTGCTAACGTGGCGCCTATGTAGCTGCTGACTCAAAAATTGAATGACATAACAAATAAAAACTAGGAAAAAAGTACAAATAATACAAAAAGTTTAGCTCATGTTACAATATGATGCAATATCTTCAAACATTATAGAATTGTATAAAATATTTAAAGTTATATTATTAATTTATTTTATTAGAAATTTCAAAGTTTCCAATGGCGCATTATCACTAATATTATTGCCACTGTCTTCTATATAATATTTAGGATCATAAATGTAAAAACCATCATTGTAGTGATTGATATCAATAATTATTATTTTCGATAATTTGCAAAATGCATATGTCAACAAACTAAAAAAACTTAATAAAAACTGTTTAAAAATCAAGATTAGAACTTTCAATTAGTAATGACAAAAATAACACATGATACTTAGTTCATGTCACCAGATGGGCTATATACAATAATTTTTAACTTAAACATTAAGGTAAGTAACTCCTCTCCCTTATCTATTACTATACGGTCTTTACGAGTAGTTACCATGATGGCCTTAGTCTCTGTACTCTCCTAGACATGTTGAGATGGAGAAGACCGCTGCAAAATCGATTGGGGCAGCAAAGTTGATTGGTGATGATCACGACATATGAGAGTGTGGGAGGGGAAAAATGAGATAGATTGGCTCAAGATTTGTTTGCCAAAAATATAAGAATAATAAAAATATGAAAAACTTACACTATACTATAACGTTTTAAAAATTTTATACCATACTGTAACAATAGCCATTCTTTTTGTACTATTGGTACTTTTTCCAAGGTTTTTATTGACATGTCATTCAATTTTTCAGGTCAGTGCCCATATGGGAGCCATGTAAGCACCAATTCAGCAGCAGTTAACGGTGTTAACAAATAATTAACAGTTTGAACTATCAGTGTGAATTTTTCAAAAATTTTATACCATTCTGTGACGTTTTAAAGATTTTGTACTATATTATAACATTAGCCAAACTCTTTGTACCATTCATGTTTTTTTTTCCTTTTCTTACGTTGCATGTTTATGTGTCATACATTGATGACATGGACGACTTAATAAGATAAATCTGAAGACGTGGCATAAAGTAATATTTCTTAATTAAAATAAAATGTAAAATATAAAAAAGAAGGAAGATCAGCTGGGGATTGCCCACCAGCCCTTCCCTCTTCGGTAGACTTGCTAGAAGCCAATGATTTCTTGCGACCCCATCGGAGGAGGAAGGAGCCAGTGGATAGCACCAAGCCAGTCTCCATCCTCTTATTTTTCATTTTTTTCTAGTTTAGATGTGAGGGAGAGAGGGAGACCGGTCAGGGCTCTCTCCACCAGCTCCCTCCCCCTCCGACGGGGTCACTAAAGTTCTGGCGACCTCGCCAGCAGGAGAAGGGGCCAGCGGAGGGAGCCCTGATAAATCTCTCTAAAAAGTACATTAAAAATAAATTGCAGGTGGTGGCTAGGTTTCACGAGAGGAAAAGGAGGAAGAAGGAAAAGGAAGGAGGAGGATGAGTCCATTCAGTAATGCATATTTTTTTATCTATAAAGAACAAATTAATTATGCTCAGTCTGGTGATTGAATAATTAGTGTTTTTGGTGTGTGGTGATGGGTTTGAAACTTCCCTCCATCCAAAGTCTCAAAACTTTTCACTAATTTTGAACAAAAAAATAAAAAGCAAAGGATTTTTTAGTGAGGATTCTAACCAAGGACAACTAAACCTAAAACAAGCAAATCACCAAGCCACACTTACTTTACTTGAAAACAAGAGATGACCAATAGATAATAACTCTGCACTCATCTTCCTCTTTCCTTCTTATTCCTCCTCCCTTTCCTTTTTCTTCCTCCTCCCTTGAAGCCCTAGCCAGCACCTACAACTCTCTCTTTTTTCTTTTTAAATTCACAGTTTTGGGAATAGCCAATGTAAATTAGACTCATAAGAGAGAGGGAGGTCAATGGCCAATATAAATTAGACTCATAAGAAAGAGGGAGGTCAATGGCCAGTGTAAATTAGACTGGCACAATGGTCAGGGTACTTTAAACATGAATTGATAACTATTTATTAGTAATATGAAGAGTCCGTTTAGTGCCAACGACCTATAAAAGTGTGCCACGTGAATTGACATATGATATGATACATGTGCTTTGCAATTGGTAAAAAATACTGAATCCAGCATTGGTTAAATTAAAAATAATAATAAGTTTATAAGAGTGTTTAGGCTTGACTGCTTAAGTTTTTTACATGCCAACGGGATCAATCTCTTATATGTCTAGTGAAAATTCAACATGGTAGTAGAGTTGGACTAAATTCCTTAATATTGTGCTTCGCACGAGAGGTGGTGATAGATTCCACATCGGTTAATCAAGGAAAAATAATAGGTTTATAAGATAATTTGGATTTCACAACCCATAATTTTAGCCTTTTAGGTGAAAACGGATTTATTTTTTTGTAGGTCCAGGTAAAAAATCTTACAGAAGATGCATTTTTCCTTGATCTATACTATTAGATGCAAATGTTTGTCTGTTATGGTATCTTCTTTGGTTTTCCATATTTAATTTTTACCTGATTTACATATTAAAATTTATGGCATACGTTTGTTTTACAAAATCCTCCATATTAATAATAAAATAATAATTTTTATCATTTTCTCTTCTCACTCTACATTTATGATCTAAAAAGTAAAAAAAAAATTATTAACAACTTAGATTCTCTCATTCCATAACCGCATAAGAAAAATATTCTATCTGCTTTTAATTATAAGTTTAATAATTTATCATTATTTTTAAATGAATATTCAGAAAATGTAAATAAAATTATAAAATATATTATTGACAACTTAGAATGTTATGTCTATTATTATGAGTTAACATAAATTCATTTCAAATAAATTAAATTGTAATATATCATAACTAAATAATTTAATTATATAGATTCATAATAATATTCACTTTTATTTTTTTTGTACGGAACACGGGTCAGTGTATAATATGATTGTATTTAAGAATGTAAACATGTTAAATCATTCTAAAAAGTGTTTCCGATAATCGTCACACTACTCATATTTACTATAAAATTTATTGAATGTTGTAAGCATTACGGCCCATTATCATTATGGACAGTTAATAGGATGATTAAGTGCATCTTTAGGAAGATATACAGAAACTCACATAAATTGGATTCATTGTCCCCTCCTGCTTAAGACTTCTAATAATACACAATTGATTCCAGAACTTGCGGAGCAGTTACAGGCGAGACATGCTAATCAATCAATTTTAGTGGGAGAAGGTATCTTGTGTCGCGGTCTTAACACCACATGGAGAAAATCTTCAATGCATTCAATATACCACGACAATACTGACATGGCATATTCACCCAAATAAAGTTCGCAATTTGATAGGGTTTTTAGAATTTTTATTAAAAATTATAAAAAATACTAAATGGTGAGACCTAATTGAACAGAGATAATACATTAATTTTATAATGCGATAAATCCGATGCGTTGAAGATTTTTTATTATCATATGACAGTGTTCACGTGGTGGCAACACTCAATAATATTTAACTATTTTTAAGATTTTTTATAAAGTTAACTAAAATTTTTTTAAAAATAACTATGAGAATAGTTTAGTTATATTAGTTGGTGTCATATCACGTAACTAATATTTGATGGTATAACCTAACCGTCAATTAAGGGGAAAACAAATCTCTGCGTAGAAAAACATTTACCAAAATGGAAGCAGTGTATGCTTTTAGCAGGTCAGCAAATTGGTCCCCTAATTCAATTTTTCCGCTGTCATCCACTTCCTAATTTCTTCGTAGAAAAACAGCTTTTCATATTCAGCAAAAAAAAAACATCTTTTCATGATTCTTTTTGCTTATAAAGTTTAGGCTGCATGTCTGCATCCATTGGTTAGCATAGATGGATTTAAAGGGTGTAGGGGAGCAATCATCCCAGAAAAAAATTCTATACACATTTAACTCAAATTTTTTATTTTTTTTATTGGATTATCTTATTTCACTCTTCTTAAATTCGCTATGTTCCTCTTCCATTAAATTTTAGCTAACTTGTATAAACTTTGTGGATCCATCCTTGTGGATAAGTTATAACATTCTTTCAGCCTGAATGATTCTTTCGCAGCATGCAATGACAACTCGATGCTTAAAATTCAGTTGTAAATTAGTTATAATCCACTCAAATAAAATAAACTAGAAAAGGAGGCGAAGGAAGATGAGTGTCTAATCTACTTAGTCATTAATTAAAAAAAGTACTTAGATACAAGTGCGCTGAATGGATTTGGATGTAAGACCTCAAGTCCACCAATCATACTGTTGAGGATTGAATCCCACAATGTGGGTACTATCACCTGCTAGTTTAGATTTTTAGGTGTAAACTAACTCAATCACTTACAGGCTCATGTGAAAATATAATATAGGAGCAGGTTCTCATATGAACTAGTCCCACACAAAACTCAATTCTGGAACTCGTGGCCTGATAAACCTGAGACTATAGGAAAACTGCCCAGATACTGGCCAATTTATTGAGTACGGAGAAAAAGTCCAACTAATATGTTAGTCTGAGGACAAAAGAGAAGGCCCATCTCAATATAGTTTATCCCCCTCGCCCGAGACAGGAAGTAATATGTCCGGCTCAGATTTAGTTATTGAGTGCAGGTGTTTAAGAACACGTGTCAAGTTTGAGCACGTTACCATGTGAGAGCAATTGCTGAGGATTGAACCTCACATCGAGGAATTAAGAGATTGAATATAAGAGAATTGGATACCACCACCTAATAATTTAGGTTTTTTAGGTGGCAATGGGTCCAATCTCTTGCATGACCAAGTGAATATTTTACACGGTATCATAGCAGGTTTTCATATAAATTCACACCACACTAGGCCCGAGTGTGGAACTCGTGACCCATTAAGCCCAAAACTAGCAAAAAAATGTCTAATTCATTGCCAGTTTATCGAGTACAATGAAAATTTCCTTACTAGTATGTTAGCCTGAGGATTGGAGAGAAAGCATGCATTGTGGCTATTTGTCCCCCTCATCCGTGACCGGAAGTAAAATGTTCGGTTCAAGATTAGTTGTTGAGGATGGGTATTTAACGGCAAGTGTTAAATGTGAATACGTTGCCACGTTGAGGGAAGTATTGAGGATCGAATCCCTCGTCGTGGACACTATCACCTAATAGCTTAGACTTTTAGGTAGAAATAAGTCTAACATCTTATAGTCCTAGGTGGATATCTCATATGATATTAGAGCGGGTTAGTATGTGAACTCACATTACGCCAGGTTCAAGTGTAGAACACATGGCCAATTAAGTCCGAGACCTGAAAAAAAAAAAAAAAACACTCCGCTCATGGCTAGTTTATTGAGATTGAAAGAGAAAGCTTGACTTGTATTGATTGTTAGCCCGAGAACAGAGGTGGAGCTGTACAAAATATACATCTTTCGAATACAAAATGAAGTTGAGCTCAACTTTCTCCCTCAGCCACTTTTCCATTTTTTTGCCTCCTATCTTCTTCTTCTTCAATTCGTTGTATCAGAGCTCTTCCCTTCCGCAGCTCTGAATTTCTTCCTCTACTTCTTATCCTAGCCTAGTCTTCAAAGTCCTGGATCATGGCAGAGGGAAACCAAAATAATAAACAATCGGAACAACATATTTCAAGGGATAAGTTCTCCTTTTTCTTCCTCTAGGCTACAGCAAAATGGCACAATTCCTCAAAGCAGTGACATGCACAATCCCATTTACCTTCACAGCAGGGGTGATCCTGTATGGGGGGATTGAACTTGCAAACACACTTAGCCATATTCAAGTACTTCAAGCAATCCCGAGTTTCCTTTTAGGCATAATTCAAAGTTCAATGTTATTATATGTCATCATAGAACAAGGGCATAAAGAGGTCATTATGAGTTAATTCAAACACGAAAGTGTATGACACTCCCAACATGCTTAAGATCCTAACGGGAATCTAAAAACTATCTAGTAACCTAGATGCATGTAACATAATCTATCTAAATGCAAGCAATCAAATTAAGTAAACAAGAAAAATATAAATGATTTAGGCAAGTTTCGTAAAATATAAACCTAGTATTGTAATAAAATGTAGCGTAATGTATGAAAAAAATTAGAGACAAGTAGAATACTCGCCTAGAGTGAAGTATGTCTCCCCCTCCATTGAAGAGCACTTGATTCTCCCTTAATTACCAATTGAATTACTCTTCTAGTTGCTTAACTCGCTTTTTAAGTTCTTAATGAAGGAGACTTGAGAATCTTCCATATAAATCAACTCTTTTGTGGAACCCTTGACTTTTTTCCAGTAGCTCATAGACTTTGGTCGACATTGGCAATTACAAAACTTAGAGAACAATTTGTTTCATTGATATTGGTTTAGACTCTAACCAATTGGAGAAACTAAGAAAATTCATGCATTTGTTTTGCTGATCAAACACCCATGAGTAAAGCTTCATTTCCTTGTGTAGGATTGGACATGGGCTGAATAGAGGTCCCGAGAGGTCGCAACTTGGAGCATCTAATTCCTCTCCACATAATTGTGTAATTGACATGATGTCCATCTCATCCTCGTTTGGGAGTTCTCATCTTTTGTGTGATTTGTTTGGCCTCTTCATCCTCCACACTCTAGGGAGGCTAATTGGAAGATGTCCCACCTAAATTTAACATTCTTTCTTCAATAACCGCGACCTGGGGTCACAACTCATCTGCACTAGGAAAATGAGCCACGACCTATCAATTCTGGAATCTTGGGTTGCGACATCTCTACCTCATCTTCATTCTTCAACTCTGTTTCGCTCTAAAAACTGATCATCTCATCTTGATCGCTGCCTTGATCTTGTGGATTAATCTTCGTATCGCTCAACAAGATTTCTTGAGGTTGGGATTGAAAGCTTGAGCTAGTTCATCTTCATTCTTCAACTCCTCAAGTCTAGAAGGACTATCTTGGTCCAAAATTTGTTGGTGGAAGTTTAAAGCATTGTTTCACTCTTGTTGCCAAGTTTGTTGATGAAAGCCACTCATCATCGGGGTAAGTTCTTCATCCTTCATACACATCATAGGAAGAGTTATTTCATGAGTTTTCATCAAATTAATCCATTGGTTAACATAATAAGGACAATCATTAGGTAGGTGAATTTTTTCGTAATAACCACATGAGATGCAATAATTTCTATAAATTGATTATAACTTCAATAAATGCATCCCTAATAGGAATGCCTAACCAATTGAAGTTTTCTTCCATCTTATCAAAAAATCAATTAAGACACAACAATCAAAAAGGAAAATTAAAATATATACACATGAACAAAATAAAAGAAAATTAACTAAAGTAAACTAAGAAAAAAGGCTTAGTCGAAGAAAATTGCTTAGTATTATGGTTCGTGGAGTTGTGAACTTTGTCCTGGCAATGACGCTAAAAACTTGTTGCGATAATATTGAATAACGAGTAAAACATATAAGTATACGTATCGCTTCAAGTAATATATAATAAATATCAATTTCGCTCCTATAAGGATCGTATCAAATTCCACTAAACAATAATTTAAGCAATCAGTTCCAAGTTACGATATTCATAATTAAAGATGCAAGAAAATTAGAAAATAAACATAAATCAGAAAGTAGACAGTAAATTCACTCAATCTTTATGGGCCTAGGGCTTACAGCTTCTCTCAATCTTAATTCCTAATTCTGAATCTACTCAGTACATGCAATTGATTGTTATGTTATTAGCCCATATTTTATATCTACTTACCTACCTCTTGGCTTAATAAGGAAGTACTTCTAGGACGATATTAATCACTCTATCTCTAGAAAATTAAAATTAAGAAGCCCAATGAGCTTGAACCCTAATTTGAATACCTAGAGTGATTAGCTAATCTCGCAATATTTCTCACAAATAATATTACCCTCATACTATCTATGGCATGATTTCCACATCATCTGTCGAGTTCATCAAATCTCCTATTCAATTTAATTGGTGGCCAAATAATTAGAAAGCATTGAATACAAGGATAGTCCAAATAACATAAGTGCAATCAATTAAAAACGCAAAGAGATAATTGAAATTAAGAAATTGGAAAGAGTTTAATTGCTCACCCCAGGAAACTAGGGTTTTAGTTCATATTGAAATTAAAAGAAAACACAAGAGTAGATTCAAATACTTCATGACTAAGGAAAGAAAAGAGGAAAGGAAGAAAAAAACTCTTGGATGACTCAAAAACGATCTCTCGATCCTCGAAAT
>JAOYND010012644.1:0-12586 GCA_025802135.1 Lagerstroemia fauriei | reverse complement strand
ACTTGACATTGAATGACAGAAAGGCTAACTAAAGAACACATATAATACCTTTGAGTATTTACTCATAACTTCTATTGGACCCAGGACCAGTTTAAGAGCTACCTGCTCAATTCTCCTCGTAGTTCTAAGGGATCACCTAAACTTCAAAGATCACTGAAAGGTACTGTCTTAGAAAGACCAACATGAACAAGCAATCAAACCAGCAAGAAGATCCGCAAAAAAAAAAACAGGGAGAGAAAAATCAGCAAGAAGTAACACAACTAAAAAGGAGAAAATAGTACGTGACCCTAAGTAGTAAAATGTGGTGTCCAACAACTCAATCAAATTCAAACACACTGTCCTACGGAGCCCACAACATGTCATTGGTGCTGCAATGCCAACTTAGTATATATTTAATATTTTCTCAGTGACAAGATCACCTAACCCAAGATCTCAGATCCAAGCAGGGGGATGAAGATTGTTCCAAATTATGTAGAATAGATTAGGCTAAAATTGTATGAAACTAGGCATATTATAGGAAATTATTATCTTATATTGTCCAAGAAAAAAGGGATTTTACATCTTCTATTAATGGATCTACTTTATGGAAGGAAAAAAAAATCAGAAAATTGTATAGTTGGCACAAAATCTTTTATGAATGTAACGTTTTTGTATAAAACCCCTTTTTTTGTCACTCCTTACTACAAAACATTTTCAAAATGTAATATTTTGGTACGAATCGTTAATTTTTCACTAATGCCGTTAAATTTGCTGATGTGCCACTGTAACATGGCAGTGATTGTGGCAATTGTGTTGATATGGCATAAAAAAAATAAGTTCAAATTAAGAAAATAAAATAATAATAAATAAAAAAACTCTCTTCCCCACCCTCTCTCTCTACGCATTTCAAAGAATAACAATCTAACAGGACAATGAAGATGACGGTGGTGATCTGTCCCATTGATTCTTTTCAACATTGTGCTCCAAGCTCCGATTCAGGTGCCCGTGCTACTTTCTGGGAAGAGCTCGGCTAAGGTTGAAAGCTCTCTCCGTCCTCTCTCTCTTTCTCAATATAGACAAAAGTTAAATTAAAAAAAAAGACAATTGGAGTTGGAACTGGTATTCTGGATATATTGTGAGATGATATCGCGCGTATTCATGATTTCAAACATGGTATTTATCGTGCGTGTTCATGATTTCAAACATGATATTTAATTTCCAGTTTTGCAGTTGATGGATTAGGGCGGCTAGGGTTAGGAAGAAGAATCAGATTCAACAAGAAGAAAGAATTAGTGATGTGTGCCAAATATCGGTTGCAGAACAATGGGAGGGTCTGCCCTCTTCATGCGAGAGCACATGGGTTCGAAACGTGTCTAGAGCATGCTTGCTTTTTTATTTTTTAATAAAAATATCTCAATGCTATTTTAGGCCATTAACACAAATAAAAATGAGAACTGGTGAGAAAATTTGAACCTTTCGCACAAATGTGAATAACCCAACCAACTCACTATCCAAGTTCAAGATACTTTACTTGAACGTTTATAATTCTTATTTAAGATAGTTTTATTTATAATAAAAAAAAAAAGGCAAGCATGCTCTAGGTAAGGTTCAAACCCATGTCCTCTCGCATGTATGGGCGGACCCTTCCACTGCACTACACCTGATATTTGATCAAAGAACAAATCAACTAACTTTTTTACACGTTATTAATTCTTTCTTCTTCTTCCGTCTGCTTCTTCCTCTGTGGGTCCCAAAATGACATGTCGTCAGTAGATCAATGAGATTCTTTGAACAATTTTCATCATTAAATCAAATTCAATCAAATAACATCAGGTCGGATATATGATTTCACAGATGAAAGGTATAAACTGATAAGAAAATTTGAAAATCTCATATACTACTCAGTTTTCGCCATATGTCTAGTTGGGATTATATCGATTAAAAAAATGTCTAGCTAGGATATGAGAATATGAAGGTTACAAAAAGTCAAACAGACTAACCGAACAGAAATCAAATGCCTCTAAAATTAAAAGGCCAGTTAATCGAGGCATGTCGGTGAATTTTATGAGTGAATAAAATCAAATATCTATCCGATGATCCGCACACACATGCTCAAACAGGAAGTCTCAAAAATAGTAAGAAAATGGAGGAGTATGGAATTCAAGAGAGAGAGGGTAAAATGGTAATTTCATGCAAATAGGCGAGAAAATTGACGGAACCCCGTGCACGTGGGGAGAGACGAATCGGCTGCAGCCCGTTATACCTGCGGGGCCCACCGAATCAGACATGACTCAACCCGTGGAGAAAATTTTCAGTGGAACGGTTATACACGTAGGCGATGCTGATGTGGTGTATCTGTCCAATCAGAACTTGATATGTAATCAATAATGATATATTTATGATTATTAAATCCTAAAATATTTTAAAAAAATATAAAAAAATCTTAAATAAGTAGTGAACCATAAATAGAAATAATATAAAAATGGTAAAAAATATTTAAAAAACCTAATAAATTGCGAACCCTAATTGAAAATAATATAGTGAATTCTGAGTGGATAAATACACTACGTCAACATTGTTTACGTGGTATAACCGTTTCACTGAAGGCTTTCTCCAACCGGTGAGGCCGCCACACGTGATGGCATGGTCAGATTAGCAGACATCCATCATCTTACAGTACCGACTACGCCTTTAATGATTGCAGAGAAAACAGGGGAACACAGCAATAACAGAAGGAGCAGGCGAAGAGCGGAGGCTGGAGAGTGAGAATACGTACAGATCTAATGAGCTCGAGGTTGAGCTCCTCGGGCTTGAGCAGCATGTCGGCGCTGGGATTCCGGTAGAATGTGAACTCCCGCTCGCCGTCGGCACGAAGTGTCACGAAGGCGAGGGCGGTCCTGGCGCCCTGGTCGAAGTTGATCCCGTCGGCTATCACGCCATTCTGCTTCAGGATCCCCGCGAGCATGTGGCCAAACTCATCGTCACCGAGCTTGCCGATGAAGGCAGCCTTCCCGCCGAGCCTGGTGACGGCGATCGCCACGTTCGCCGGCGCGCCCCCTGGGGCCTTGAGGAACCCCGGGGCCTCAGCGAGGGACACGCCAGAGACCGTCGGTACGAAGTCGATCAGCATCTCCCCAAAGCTCACGATCAGGCCGCTGGAACTGCCGTTGGACGTCATTGCTACTGTCGACTAATCGGAGACTTCAGATTCAGGAAACAGAGGTAGAGAGTGGTGAGGAAGGTTTTAGAGGGGGCCTAGAGAGAAAGGGACAAGAGGGGAGAGGGAGCAGAGTCTCCGGGCTTATTTATAAAGTTGTTGAAGTAGAACATTTATTATTATCCTTATCAAAAAATCACATTTGTTAATTTTAATCGTTCATAAATTACTATTTTGAATTTCAATTCTCTAACTGTTTAAACTTATGTATTTTAAACTTGATGAACACTCATCTGATATAAAAATTATGTATATATGCTGAGTTTATCATATCTAAAATATCATTATCATTTAGAAATTAATAGTTAATAATAATTAAATAAACTGAAAACATACTTAAGTAAGATTACAATATGTTTAATTATGATGAATAACTGTATATAATACTAGATAAAAAAAATTAACTATATATAATAGTAATACTCATGAAATTCTTTGAATGAACTACTAAAATATGAAAAATATGAAAGTAATATGTATTATAGAGGCCGGAGCCAATGATATCTTATAGTTTCTGAATAGGGTTCGGCTCCATGATCTAATAGTGCAGAGTCTGGATTCTAAATTTAGAAATCGGACTTATGTAGGGTGGGGTCTGAGCACCATGAAAAATACAGAATACACGGACCCGATCATCCAAGATCAAGAAAATTATGAGATGGACTCTTTGATAAATACTTCCCATACCTTCTTAATTCCCATTCCTCAATCTCGTACCAACCTCCCATGTGATCAGAACAAAATCAGAGCCTCAACTTTGATCCGTTTTAGGATCCGTTTTTAATTTTTCTGTTCCAATTCAAAATGGATTTTAATGGATTGATTTGTATAACCTGCCACACCAGAAAGTTTCAAACATCCGAAGAAGTTGTAGATGTTCAACCTATGATAATTAATCAGATGCGCTAATTACCGGTTTCAATTTTTTCAAGTTCACGCCATCTGTTATCTAGAAATCTAATGGGTCCTAAATAGTTCAGGTTCAAACTGATCCGGTCCACTGAGAGGTAAAACTTTCCAATCATGATTTTTCTCCACTCGCATGACTCAAGTCCGAGAATTAATTACAAGCAAGAGATATCGAATCATTCTACTATTCCTTGTGTATAAAAGGAGGGGAAGGGTTGGACATAGACATGGACTTTGCTTCCTCTTAAAGGATCAAACGGTTCCTTTTCAAGCGAAAGGAAACGGAAATGAATTCGATCTCGTGATATCATAATATGCACCCATTGATTTGTCAAACCATATACATGTCATATTTTTTTACAGTTTGAACTACTGGTGTCCAAAAGTCCTGTTGAAAAAGTGATATTTGAATGGAAAATTGGGTCCCATAATTGAAGGATAAGATTGAGCTTCAAATAAGTATATAGGACTAAAATAATTGGAACCCATGTACATGCCCATGAAGATCATGTTGAAAATGGGAATGAAAGTTGGAATGGTTTATAAGAGAATAGTACTTTTATATGGAGTAAACATATTGGCTAAGTTATACGACCCGTGCCCACCTTTTGCGCTTGCGTATGGGGGTGCGATCAAAGGCCGTTTTAGTTGAACTTGCGTACGCGTAGGTAGTGGGCACGCCGAATGCTCGTTCCGATTATGGGGCCTCGCGTAAGGCTGAATTTTACCTTCTCCTTCAGTTTTTACCGGGAGTTGCGTAGACACTCGTTGGCTACGACAGGTGGTTGCGAGTTACGACAGTCAGCCGTGAAACCTGGGCTGTGACCGTTGCAACTTTTAAGGCGGGCATTAAATGATAATTAAGGGCGGATTAAATCTGCCACTTAATGGGTGGATTAACTTCCTTTGACTGTTGGTTTTGTACCGTTATTGGTGGGTTTGAATTTAAATTTAGGCATTCAAGCATTGAATTCCCGGTTTAATGTCATTTATTTCGTAGCTCCCTCAGCCACTATAGATGCATCTGCATATAAAACGTTGAAAAAAAAAACGGCTGCATTGGTAGACGAATAGCTTTCTCTCCTCGCATCATTCTGCATCAATTTTCATGGTGGTTCCTGCATTTGTTCGGTTCGTCTAGGAGCCGAAGCTCAATACTGCTTCAACTTCAATCTATCATTGCATCCTAGGAGACTGACGTGCAAGCTTCCTCAGCACAGAAGAGAGGAGGATAAATTAGTTATAAGGACACTGTGGGATCCACAAGTCTCAATATTCAATAACTTTTTATGATTCTGTATTTTGATTTCATAATATTACTTTCCATAGTGGCAGCACGACTGTGAGTCGCAAAGTTCTGTAGCAAAGTTCCATAGCAAAGTTCCGTAACTTTATAATATCTGTGACCATCGAGATCCGAGACTCATTTATATATTTCCTCCAAAAAGTCCAACATGCCCTGACTAATCCAGTTCGAGCCTGGACGGCCCACTAGGAGGTAAAACTCTCCCAAGGTAAATTCTCTCTATTCACAAGAATCGAACTCGAGACCTTACATAAGAGAAAGAAGAAGCCTCCTACCACCTCAACCAATCCACTTTGGTATGTACATGACATATTTGGATGAAGATGAAAGCAGCTGAAAGAAAGTGAATGTAGACAAGGAGAATTCTTTCCATGTTTGGATGATGTGAAAGGGAATGGAGGTAAAACTTTACCTTTTTTATGAACAGTAGTTGTGGCGACCCAATCATCCTTACTATATAATGTTAAGGTTTTCATGTTCAACTCCGAACATATCGGACGGACTGAATAACTAGTAATAATGCTGGCCACGTCAATATAACACCATAAAATGCCCAATATAGTCCACTAAAGTTAGTTTCTGGTAAGGTTCAAGTTCAAGAGTCCATTCTAGCAAATATTATTCAGAATGACACTCGAACTTGAAATCTCGATCTCATCAAACCGTATGAGAGTAATCTTTAAACACCAAACCACCGCCCTTAGTGATGAGGTAAAACTTTACCTCATTTCTCCTCCTAGAGTGAGTTTTCTTTATACACCAAATCGGGATTGAAAGGAGATAAATATATATATATATATATATATAATGACGAAATTGCCTCTCTCTCTTTTTTGGTTAAGAAACTAGATTCCTTCTATTGCACTGTAATTATATTCTTTTCCCCTCATTTGAGAAATTCCTACAATAAATAAGACCTTTTCCCAGGAGCTTTCAACTTGATAATATTTGGTAGAGGGAGAGGCTTCCCATCGTACACTACAAAAGAAAATTGTTCAACCTTTTATACGTTAGATGAAAATTACAAAATATAAATGTTATTGCTAGGATTCTAAATGGTACACTACATCAGACAACTAGCTTTTGTGTGAATGTGTGCTTCAGCCTCGACTCGGTACCACCAAGAGACGACTTATCAGCTTAACTAAAACCACTTGAATGAGTTCTTCGTGCCTCTAGTGAAACCCCATACGGATTGGTCCAATTAAATCTGATGTGGTCCTTGGTGGGAGCTGCCAGGTCTTCGGGTCTTGACAATATTCCTGCTGGAACCGGTTTCTCGGGTCTGGGTATAGAGTGTCGGCAGTATCTACAGGCAAGTCAGATTCAGGAAGTAGTTCCTACATCAATCCTCCTATACTTAATTTAGAAAGGGGTTGGATGTAAGGAAATATGAGAGGTAAGCTGATTGTTCATATCTAGATGATTCCGATAGTCTTGGGTACTTATAAACTCTCATTTGTGGCTGATGCTAATGTAGAGTACCATCACATGTGACCACTTTACTTGTGGTCAGTGGATCTGCCCATAGTAATGGCTCAATCCTGACTAATATGAGGTGCCCAGAGTATGGATGCTCTAATTGATGTGATGGGAATTGGACATGGCAGTCGGATTTTCAACTGGCCGAGACTGGATACTGCTAGTCGGCTCAATCAACTTACATCAGGTTCCTTTCCTCTAATGGTCAAACCCGGGTTTGCCCGGGCTCGGATGACCTTTGTCTATATCAAACTGGGTCGGAACTTCTCCAACTATAATCTCGTCCCACCAACTTCACAGAAAGGCCCCACCCGATCCTCACCATATTGGGAAAATTCATAAATACCTCAACTCCACTCCGTAGTGCATTAGATATCTGGACCCCTCATTGTTATAGACTACTTGATTTGTTGTGACTTGGACATCGAATGGTTCATCCAGACAACCAATGGATCAAGCTGTTTTTCATACTACACACATTGTGTGTAGAGAAAGGAACGGTACATACGAATCGACTATAGACTATAATATCCACACCGATGCCTTGGGCTTGTTCGTCAGGTCGAGAATGTCTTACATGTACACTGAGATTACCACTTCCGCATTATTTGATGGTATTACAAGTTAACAGGAATTAGTAGCATCAACATATTCACGAATGACGATTTAAGCTACGTAATGTAAATTCAAATCCTAAACAAAAGTTTTAAAAGATCCTAAAAATATTTAAAAACCCTTAAAAACTTTGATATCAATTAGCGAGAAGGAGAAAAGGTTGTCTAGCTTTCTTAATGTTTTGTTTAGGATCTTGTGGATCTTTGTTTTCTTAGTGTACGAGGAAACAGAAGATTTTCTCCTGTCACGTCACTCCATATTAATCGAAAAACTAAATTGCGGCAAAAAGTATGTTAGTGTCTTTGCTTCTTTGATACGTGTGAACTCCTGGTATAGAACATTATAAAGGTAATATATGTTGATCTTCTTTACTTAATTCCTTGATATGTCGCACCTTTTAGCAGCAAAAGGTCCCCACTATCAATTTTTTTTTCCGTATATGATCAGATATTCATAAATTCAACGAGCTCTAACTAAAATTTGTTCGAATTGAGGACGATTCACTGTAAGATAAAACTCTCCCAATCCGGAATGTTTTTCATTCAACTGGGCTCGAATTACAAATCTTGAAAAAAGAGATATGGAATCGCCCGTCCAATCCAACTTCCATTACCATGGTACATGGAACATTTCACAATCTAGTTACTGCGCTGCATCGTTCTGTAATTTAATCCGGGGAGTAATAATTAATTATTCAAGTTAGAAAATGAATAAGATGATTCCTAATTATTAATTTTTCATTTGTTTGATGATCTAGTGATTGAATCGTAAAATTTCCCGTACTTTGTTATTTATCTTTACAAAATGCTTGAATGATCACTAGATAGCTATGTCATTCCCAAAATTTTTAATGATGGGACTATGAATAGATGTGCTTAAGCTTCTCATGAATGATGCATATAAAAAAGGGAAAAAAAAAGGAAAAAAAATTGCACATAATTGACTCGATATGGTGCTCGAGATATATTAATATGATTTTTTTAAATGATCCGAGATATCTGTAAACCTAATAGTTCGTGATCAACTTAGATTCAAGTCAGGTTTACCCCTCAAGGATACCGCTCTCTCGATCATGAATTATGTCAATTACGGTACTGTACCCAAAATCATATATAAAAATAAGAGATTACGATCATTTCAACTAATTAAGCACAAACTTATCACTTCGCAGGATCCTTCTACTTCGCCAGATCCCTCAATCGTTTTTAAAAAATAATAATATATCGTCGAAAATTTTGAATAAAAAAAGAAAAGTAATCGACTCCAAGGAATATAAAAAGAAAAATAATTCTCAACCTTTTTATCTGGAAGTGGGAATGGAATATATGCCCGTTCCAATTTCACACGGCAGAATCATCCCCATGTATCGATCTCAGCAGTTCAATAAATTGACGGGTTCAATTATGGTGGCAACGGATATATTCTTTTCTTCTGTCGATCTACTTCTACCTTTAAAAATGGGAAAATTGTTCTTATGGATAAGAAAAGAAATAAAGATATCGAAAGTCGTATATATTTATCGATTCTTACAAGTGAGTTCTAAATGTTTCAAAGTGATAAATCAAGTCTTATATGTTGTCCACGTTACAATATCGAGTCCTTTCCGTCACCTACCGTTACTTTAAGCTAATGTGAATAAAAAAAGATTTATTATGAGCCTAAAACTAGTGAAGTATTTTTACGTTGTTCGGTTCGTATAATATATTTACATTTGAATATGAAAACTCGAACATTAAAATAGTAAAGAGTGGCTGGGTCGTCACTACTGTAACCTCTTTTTTACCCATCAAAGAAAATCAATGGACGAAAATGAGTGGTTGAAGTGATTTAACTTGAGAGTTTTACCCCTCAGTGGGCCCTCCCGGCTCGAACTGAATTAGTCATGGCCCGTTAGGCTTCTAGATACTAGTAGTTCAGATCGAAAAACGCTTAAGATATAACATCCGTTTTAAACGTACTAACATGGTTTTGTCCATCTCTATCAAGAGATGGATATTTTTGTGTTTTATAAACACCTCAAGAACCTCATTTCTTTTCATGCACGATTTTGTCCTTAAAAAAGCTTCTCTTAAGGGAGAAGGATACTCTTAGGCTTTATAAATGCTTAAAAATCCTCGTTCCTTTTCAATGTGTGATTGTAGTGGTACCTGTATTAAACCGCAAGACGAAGGTCTTGAGTTTAAGACTGAGCATCGTGTCATCGCTTCCTCTTAACGAGAACAATGCTTAATGACGCCTGACCTACAGCGTGTAGGTTTTCCTTAGGAAGAAGATGTTAAACACCAAATGAAGCTAATATCGGAGGTGATGATTCAATTTGAATATCTGGCATTCGAGTTAATCAATAGTAAATGAAATGTGAACATTAGAGAGAATGATGCATCTCGTAAAATGAACCTTGTACTTGATGTGATGGCAATACTAGATTGATTTTTAGGCATGCGCCCTTTA
This sequence comes from Lagerstroemia fauriei, assembly GCA_025802135.1. Taxonomy (NCBI): domain Eukaryota; kingdom Viridiplantae; phylum Streptophyta; class Magnoliopsida; order Myrtales; family Lythraceae; genus Lagerstroemia; species Lagerstroemia fauriei. Next base: position 2,627 of record JAOYND010012644.1, on the reverse strand, counting down.
GACGCTCGCCACGTGTCTCCGCAATCTTCTGGCGATGCGATCGAGGGAAGAGCTACTAGAAAGATAGGTTTGGCCCGATGAGTGAGATGTTAAAATACAATTTTGCCCCTGATAATCTACTTCCTTATTAGGTTATAATTTTGTGAATGAAAAAATTAATATTGAAAGAACTTTACCTGTAAGTGAATAAGCTAATTGATTTTATGAAAATAAGGTAGTACACATGAAAAAAAACCAGAAATGGGGCTATAAGCATTTTTTTGTGGATGGGGGCGGGGCTTTAAACCTTTTTTGTTCTTTTTTGATTAGCCGTTTGGAGAAATTTTTAAGTGATTTTACCTCATCATATGACTTGAGAAAACACCTATTAAAATATGATAAATAAGCAAATTAGTATTAATCACCAGAGCAATTGCCATAATCATTACTAATCAAAACAATTTGACTAATTCTTTTTCACCACGTCGTTAAGATGTAAGATCGTCTAAAATTTTTACAGCCTTTCGTACCTCTCTGAACGGTCCGACATTGCGCATTACATTTATTTGCACTATTTTGGTAAATAAGAAATAATTAAAGTTTTGCTACCTCCTACTATATATAACTAGTTTGGAAGTTTGCGCTACGCTGCGAATTAAGGTAATAAACTCAACGGTATCTTTTATAAGTTAATGAATTATATTAAAATATGAAATTGTTTAAAAAATAATATTGTGTTCAACTCACAATCAAATATCTTTTTCATAAAAAAATATCATTTATAATTTAAAAAGAGATATCTTATTGTTCATATGCTTATAAAGTGAATATTTTAAGATTTTTTATTAACCAGTATAGAAATAATATACATTAAAAATTATGACATCAATATAATATTTATCTCTTTCCCATAAAGAATATATTAATAATCTATTATATTCAAGTCAAGTCAATTGTGTTAAGAGGTCGTTTGTTTTGTGTGGAGGTAACACAGGAAAAGAAATTGAAAATCCATAAGTTCTTTTTGTTAACAAATAATTTCATTTTATTTCCCTTAAATGGGGGTTCCTAAATTTGGGAAGCTTATTCTCTTAATATACTCACAGAATCAAATCTGAAATAAAAATAAAATCCATAAGTTCTATTCTTATAATCAAAATAAATTTTTAATAATAAATTATATATTAATGTCTTCTATATATTTTTAGATAAATAATGACATTTATTTATTGATAATATTTATTTATTTTCAATAATATTTTTCTATTATTTATTAATATTATTAGATTCACACATTATATATGAACTAACATAATTATAGAAAAATGTATAGTGTAAAAATTGTGACACGATTCTTATAAAAATAATTTTTATGCCACATTAATAAATAAGTTTATTAAACTCTATTTTATATAAATATTTAAAATTTTAAGCAAATAATAATAAGGATTCAAATTTTAAATTCGGTCAAACAAAAACTAAACTTTGTCACTCCATTCCAACTCCCTATTACAAACTAAACCGCTTCTAAATATGTTATTGTTTTGTCTTAAAACTGCTCAAGATAAAAAAAAAAAGTTAAAAGTTTCGATTCTATATTACAAATCAAATGGCTCCTAAATATATTTTGTTTTATCTTAAAACTACTCAAGATAACAAATATATTATTGTTTTATCTTAAAACTACTCGAGACAGAAAAAAATAAAAGGAGAAACATTGTCCATGAGGAGATTTGAACCCCAACCATTGGCGTTGGACCACTACAACTCGATCACTAAGCCAATTTGCAACAATTTTTTTAATGCATGTAAAATATTTGTAGAGCAGAAAATAATTAGGACACGTGTCAATAGGAGAGTCTTGGTATTCTCCTTTAGTATATAAGAATAGAATGCTGACATGGTATCACGAGCCTTGCATGGCCATGAGAAAGGTAAGAAGAGGATAACAACAATAAAGGGAGATGACCATGAGAAAGTCTTGTATGCAATGAATATACTACGTAACAAAGCTGACATGGTATCACGAGTCAATTAAGTCAAGTCATTTTTATGGTTCTTTTTGCTTTTACATTTTATTAAAAAAATTTAAAAATAACTTAATCTTATTGGCTCATGATACCATGTTAATACTACCACATGGTATATATGTTACACACAAGACTCTCTCCATGATCACATGGGTAGTTCCGCTAAGAAGAAGCAGAGTTCAGGAACTCTTTACTCTTAAGTCATCAATAATGATGTCACTTCACAAAATCTCATATGCCAATGTCATGTATTATAATTTATTGTAGAGGTGAAAATATATGTAACACTATTTGAAGATGAAGTTTCAAAAATAGCATCATTTTATGACTAGTTGTAAAAGTATCACCACTTTACATTCCCTTTTTCAAAAGTCCCCACAATACCCTCCCCATTTCTAACCATAATTCTAACCCTAATTCCTCATTCCTCCTTCCTCCTTCCTCCTCCCTCCTCCAGCCATCTCATTCGTCTGCCTCCATTCTCTTCCTTCTCTCTTCCTTCTCTCTTCCAAGCTCAGCAGCTAGCCGAAACCCGAGCCCACCCCTGAGCAGCCGAACCCTAGCCCCCGCCCATCCTCGGGCATCGGAGCTGCTGCCCGGAGCCCCCAGTCAAGCCCA
>JAOYND010012539.1:0-12586 GCA_025802135.1 Lagerstroemia fauriei | reverse complement strand
GATAGCTATGACTATGAGCAAGGTCTCAGATTCATGCTCATAATGTCCTAGGTAATGTACTTCTAGCAATTCTAGCTTGATACATCCGATCGGCTTGGCTCGGTCCGTGTATACACGAACATCTTGTTCTGATGCTAAGCCTTTCTCGATGAAACTAATCAAGCTTTTTTTTTATAACGAGGAGTTTAGTCTCTCCGAACCCATAACACTCCATATCGGCCCGGCTCAAACCCTGTCTATGAACATTTTATTCCGATGCTAAACCTTCCAGGGGAAACTAATAAAGTTTTTTTTTTTATAATGATGAGTTTATTCTCTTTGAACTCATGAACACTCCACGAGTCCATGGATCAGGTAAGTTTATGTGTAAAGCTCGTGGTGGCCTCACCAAGAATTACGCGCTCAAGAGAAAATTGAACCTCCGAAACTTATATGCACTTGCTACCCACTTGAGTTAATCCTAGTTCTAATTAATAAAGTCTTTTTGGGCCCAACCGAATTTCCTTTTTCTATTCATCTTAGAGCCTCCTTATTTGGAGAAAGTCTTCAGTGGAGCGGTCATACCACGTAAGCAATGCTGACGTGGTATATCCGTCCAATCGGGAATTGACATTTAATCAATCGTTATGCAATTATAGTAATTAAATCCTAAAAAATATAAAAAATCTGAAATAAATGGTGAACCCTAATTTGAAATAATATGTGAATGGTAAAAAATATTTAAAAAACCTAATAAATGGTGAACCCTAATTAAAAAAATATATAAATGGTAAATTTTAATTGGACGGACATATCACGTCAGCATTACCGCTTCATTGAAGACTTTCTCCCTTGTCTGATGTGTATCTTTCTACTTCTCTCATTCTTTCACTGATCTACCCCAAAATCACGTGAAAAGAAAGATTAGAAAGAAAATAATGAGTGGCAAAAGGAGAAAGTGAGAAGAACAATAGGGAGGTGATTGGGTCAGAATATCATGTATTTTTATAATATTTGGATCCTATTATATATAAGATCAATTTTTATCGCTTAAGCATGTGTTGTTGTAAAGATGCATTGGTATGGCTTAGGAAAAGAAAGAGTAGACAGTCACTTTATTCTCTAATATTATACCTGCCCAATAATTCAATTTTTAATCTTTCTTGCCACCAATTTAACTCAAGCATCTATCATTTTGCCACTAGTTAGTATAGAAGTAAAAATGCCTTAAAAATACTACAAGACGTCACATGATATAAAATTACTAATAATGATCGTCACCAATCGTATCTTCGCAATAAAATATGTGATAATAGCCAGAAAATTTGGTCTTACTTTCAGTCAAGAGAAGCAACCGATGAAGATGATGATATACGTTTGATAATGAAGAAGAAAAATGGATGCATTGTTAGAAAAAGTAGATATATTTTATCATTGTTATTAATTTTTCTCTAATTATGTTTATTTTCCTTTAAATACTTGATCCCCTTAAATATTATGCATAACTGCTCGTGTATGGGTATTCTTGATAGCATTTTCCTTTTCAATTCAATAATTAATTCCCCTTTATATACTTATGTAGATGGCCATTGATTGTGATTTATTAGTTGATTAATTATTAATTTTGAAGACATTTATAGTAAATTGATCCATTATGATAAATAAAAAATTAATATTTAGGTGCAATTTTTCTTTTGGGATCTTTATCAGAATTAATTAATAATATTGATAACTTAAATACAGATTATATATTTAAATTTGATTAATTTTTTAATATCATTAAAAGACATTTTCACCTTAAATATTTCATTATAGTATATTTTTAGATGAAAATTTGGTATAAACTTTATCAATAATATTATAACAGAAATATTATGTGAGATATTATATTATAATATAATTTTTCACAGAATGTAGGAAAGGTACGAAAAATTTCTAAAAAAATTAAAGAAGGCACATAAACTTATAAGAAAATAAAAAGAGAGAAATAAAAGAAAATGATAATTTCATTGATGAACATTGAATCAAATTTTAATTGAAACTAGAAATTTGATTCTCAAATTTTGGTAGAATGGAACAAGATTTTATTAACCTTTTTGTTAACTTATGGCAAATATCTATATAGAAGAATTTATATTAAAATTAATATTTTATTTCATATATTCAATAGTTTGCTCCTACTCCTCTCATTCTACATTTTTCATTTCCTACATAATTTTTTATTTTCTATAATTAATTATTTTAAATATTCTTTTAGGAATTTATTTATTCGTGCTCTAGTGGTTAAATAAAAAGAGATAATAATAGCATAAAAATGATACATGTATTGGTACCAACAATACAACCCAAAATAATAGTAAAATGGACCAAAAATTAATTTAATTCACTGCTATTATTATTGAAAATATCATAATTTTGTTATCCCTCTCGATGGTCGTCCAATACCAATAATTAGGTTAGGTCTAAAACCACATCTATATATAGATGTTACTTCACATATCTTGCGATAATAAACTACCTTTTTTTATAACACTTTATACATAGACATCCAATCTTTCCATATATTACTTCATCAACCAGAAGCATGCCTTATAAATGTTTCAATTCCATTTATAAATTCTAGCAAATACCCTTATGGCCAGGATGAAACCTTTATACAGCCAAGTTCTGTGCGAAGGAATATCCATCTGTAATTTTTTGTTTGTGTATATAACTAAATTCATTAAAAATTTATAGAAGTTATGCAATGTAAAAACTTTATAAAGAAAAAAATATGACTAATATGCATGTTAAAATCATAACATATTCATAAATAAAAATTAAATTACAGATTAAGAACATTGACTATTAATTAAAACTATATTGATAACATTAATTTCACATAAAAGAAAAATCTAAAATTCATAAATAATTATATTATCAAGAAAGTAATTGCCATAACAAGTTGATGATAATACAATGATGCGAAAAAATGTTTAATTTGCATTGAATGTAATTTTTATAAAGTGAATATTCTTTTGATTATATTAGGAGAATAATTTCATAAATATATGTCATTCCTCTTTATATTTAACAAAAATACTAGACAAGAATGTAAATTTATATAAGATTTCTAAAACAAATGTTGAAAGTATATATTAGTATATTTCTATACTAAAAAGTCAAAGATATATTATTTCCTACCATAACATCGTGAAATTTTGAAAAATAGCATACATCAATTGAACTTTTAATTATTTAAAAGATTGGAAAAATTTGTTCAACGACGTAGTCGGTATTTTGGTATGTACTTGAAATTTCAGACAAATATATGCACGACAAGTAGGTTGATAAATACCGATAAAATACAAGTTACCATATTATTGATAAATTGTCAAAATTAATAAATTGTACAATATTATTGACATTTCTTAATCGGCTAAAATATTTCTCGATAATTTTTTAGAATTTTATCAATATATTAATGTAACATTTTCTAACAAATATTGGTGATGAGAACCATCAAAAATTTAAAAAAATGGTCAGATCATCAGTAATTGATTAAAGTAAAATTTGAATAGTCAATATATATATATTAATTATTTCCTGTAATAATGTTAGAAACTTTCTATAAATTTCAGTAAAATAATTTAGTCGAAAGTATCAGTAACATTCTTGTCAGTAATTAATTGTGCAAAATACCGACGAAATTCCTTCCACAATGTCCTCGGTAACTTAGTAAAGTAAAAATTGAAAAGTTTCAATAAACTTCAGACCAATTAATTGACAGATAATTAACAGCTAATATTTTTTGTCAGTATTTTATTAGTATTTTTCAATATATTTATGTAATTATTTTTAATCGGTGAAAATGTCATTTGTTGTCAGAAATTTGACAAAAATACTTCAAAAAATTTATCGACAATCTCTTTGTTAGTAATTATTTGTCGATAAAAGTAAATTTTCCGATAGTGAGAGAAGCCTCATGTTTTACTTTGTCTCGAAAGTACGCTTATCCGACGACAGTATTCCATAAACCAAGCCGACAACCGGAAGGGTAAAACTGGCAATACGGCTTTCTCAGGAGGGTACTTATGCCCCCAAAATTCTCTTGTTTTGTGCCGTTGCAGTTCGAATTTCTCAGACCCTGTTGATTTGCCTCTCGAGTTGAGTCGGAGGAGGGTTCGCTCTTGGGGAGTGATCGCCGCCTTTCGCTCCGGCGATGGCTCTTCTCTCTCCGAAGACGCTTTGCAATCTCACTCTCCTCTGATCTATTCCTCTTCCTTCCATATCTTCGATTTCATTTCTTGATCAATCTACCGCATCGGTGACGCGCTCGTGGAAAAGACTACGAACGTAGACAGGCACGTATATATATATATATATATATATACATGTGTGTGTGTGTGTAGATATCGATTGGACGTTGGAGATCGGAGACGCGTGCGGTAAGCCAACTGGGCTGCAAAGAAAATGGAATGGTAGAAATGTCAGGCCGATTTACTGTGAACCGTCGGTATCTTGGTGTGGTGGCTATGGGGGCTGAGCCGCAGCCATGGCGGGGTTCCTACCGTCTTTCCAGGTTACAAGTTTGCCAAAACTTTTAACAATTGAATGATGATTTCCCCAATTTCAAATAAAACTTGGATATTTCAAGAAATTTTTTGAAGAATTGACCTTATCTTGGCTAGGTGATTCTCGCGTGTCTTGCAGCCATGGCGGGATTCGGTTGCCGAGTCTTGTCTTGGCTTGGAGATAGTGGAGGGAATCTCTGCTGATCCTTCTTGCCATTGCATTGAGCAAATTCAATGGTATCGAGAAATAAATCCCGAGAAGTCAATTATTGAAACAGTGAATTGAGGTACCGCCTATAAGCTCAATTTAGATGGACATGGGCCCGCCTTGGCTTTATAGGCCTTCTGGATATTTTACAGTCGGGATGTTTAATCTCTTTTGTCCTCAGTTTTTTATCATTCCCCTGATTCAAATGAAACATCGATATTTCAAGAAAAAAAAATTTTGACCTGAGCCTATCTTGGCTAGGCGATTTTGATGTCTCTGGCAGCCTTGGCAGAGTTCAGATGCCAAGTCTTGTCTTGGCATTGAGAAATAGCGGACGAAATCTCTGGTGGTCTTTTGGGTAGAGTCTCTATTGCCCTATCAGATTTCTATGATTGACTCGATTCAAATGAAACATCAATATTGCAAGAAAAGTTTCGAAGAACTGACTCTATCTTGGCTAGGCAATTACGGCGTGTCTCGCAGCCTTGGCAGGGTTCAATTGCCGAGTCTTGTCTTGGCATTGAGATGGTGGAGGAAATCTATGGTGGTCTTTTTTGGTATTTCATTTCACAATTTCATCGGTCGTTTAATCTCTTTTGCCCTCTCAGTTTTTTATGATCTGTTGCCATCTCAGTTTTGTATGATTAACCCAATTCAAATGAAACAACAATATTTCAAGAATAGTTTTAAAAAACTGACCCTATCTTTGCTAGGTGATTCTGGTGTGTCTCGCTGCCTTTGCGGGGTTTAGTTATCAAGTTGAGATAGTGGAGGAAATCTCTAGTGGTCTTTTTTTATATTTATTCCACACATTTGTCGTGTTGTTTAATCTCTACTATGCTCTTAGATTTTTATGATCTGTTGGCCTTTCAGTTTTCCATGATTGAACTTCAATTGATATTTCAAGAAAAGTTTTGAACGACTGACCTTATCTTGGCTAGGCGATTCTGGCATCTCTCGCAGCCTTGGCGGGGTTCAGTTGGTCTTGGCATTGAGATATTGAAGGAAACCTCTGGTGGTCTTTTTTGGTATTTCATTTCATAAATTCAACGGGTCAGTTTAATCTCTCTTGCCCTCTCCGATTTCTATGATCTGTTGCCCTCTCAGTTTTCTATAATTGACCGGATTCAAATGAAACATCGATATTTCAAGAGATGTTTTGAAAAACTGAACGTACCTTGGCTAGGCAATTTTGGCATGTCTTACAGCCTTGGCGGGCTTGGCTTGGAGATGGTGGAGTAAATGTCAGGTGATCCTTTTTTGTATTTCTCTTCACAAATTGCCCTCAGATTTATACTATCTGTTTCCCTCTATGTTTTCTATGATTGCTCCGATTCAAACGAAACATTGATATTTCAAGAAAAACTTTGAAGATCTAACCTATCTTGCCTAGGTGATTCTGGCATGTCTCGCAGCCTTGGCAGGGTTCAGTTGCTGAGTATTATCATGGCTTGGAGATAGTGGAGGAAGTCTTAGGTGTTCATCTTTTTGTATTTCATTTCACAAATTCATTGGGATGTGTGATCTCTTTTGCCCATTCAGATTTCTATGATTGGTTGGCCTCTCAGTTTTCTATGATTTCCCTTATTCAAATGAAATATCGATTTTTTCAAGAAAAATTTGTAGAAGTGATCCTATCTTCGCTAGGTGATTCTGGTGTCTTGCAGCCTTGGCAGCTTTCAGTTGGCGTGGAGGTAGTGGAGGAAATCTTAGGTGATCATTTTTGGTATTTCATTTCACAAATTCATTTGACTGTTTAAACTCTTTTTCCCCCTCAGATTTCTGTGATTTGTTGCCCTATCAGTTTTCTATGATTTCCCTAAATCAAATGAAACAACGATGTTTCAAGGGAAATTTTGAGGAGCTGACTGTCTTGGCTAGGCGATTCTGACTGTCTTGCAGCCTTGGCAGGATTCAGTTGCCGACTCTTGTTTTGGCTTGTTGGAGATGGTGGAGTAAATCTCTGTTGGTCCTTTTTGGTATTTCATTTCACAAATGCATTGGGAAGTTTAAACTCTTTTGCCTGTCCGATTTCTATGATCTGTTGTCCTCTCAGTTTTCTATGATCTATTGTCCTCTCACTTTTCTTTGATTGCCCAAATTGAAATGAAGCATTTGATAATTCAAGAAAAATTTTTAAGAATTGACCTTGAGCCTCCTATCTTGGTTTGGCGATTCTGGCATGTCTCACAGCCTCAGCGGGGTTCAGGTTCCGAGTCTTGTCCTGTCTTGGAACTTTAAAATGTGTTTTATCCAAATCTTGATTTATATATAGATATATATATATATAGAGAGAGAGAGAGAGAGAGGGGGGGAGACTTATCTGGTAAACGAATGGAATAAAAATAGCCAATGGAATAACAACTAACAATCTGCTACCATACTATACTATTGAGGAGCTGAGCTTTTCTTAGGCAGATCAAAAGCAGGGAAAAATGGGCTTCCTTGAGTCCCAGATCATTAAAGTAAGCAAGGGAGCAGTGATGATCTTGTGAGGAAAATTCTCGGGGAAACTGTTCGTACCTTGATAAGCAAGTAAGCGAGGGAGCAATGACGAGCACTGCAGAACCATTTGTATCTTGGCGTGGCGACTCTGGTATGTTGCAACCATGGCATGGTACAAAGGTCCCCTTTTGTTTGCTTGTAAAAACAAATGTTTGGTCAATGATTTTATTGCTATGCTTTAATTTTGCAGCTGCAGATGTGATTTTATGAAGCAAGTTAGCATGTGATCATGAGAGATACCTCTTTAATGTAATATCTGAAGTATTAATTGGTTAATTAAATTTTAGCTTTCCTCTATCAATTAGCTTTCCTCTATCAAATTTTGCCATACTAAATTAGTCTCTTTAAAGCACGTCAATATGTGAACTACTTAAACTACAGACCTAGGAATTTATACTCTTGGAGGTAGTTGCAGCCATGGTGAGGCTCAATGCCATTGATTCTTTCAGGCTAAAGATGTGAGCTTCTTAATTGAATGTTCGAGGGGTGTTATTCTCCTTTTAGCTGTCATTTGATTGCCATATGATAATGTTGCAAGTGATCTTGTGGTTATTGAGACTCTTAAGCTCTTTAGACCTCTTTCTCTGTTCTGTACAAATGTGTCAATAGGAACAGTCTTGACCTCAATTCTAGGGTGATTGCCTTGATAGTTCGTCTTTGTACAATTTGTTGTTTTGAGGCTGTTATCTTCTTTTATCACATATCTTAGTAGATGTCTTCTCCGAAGGTTTCAGCCCGTTGTGTTTTACGTCCCAGGGCCTGCTTCAGTACTCAGACCTCCCTGTCTTTAACATATCTAGCTTCTCTCTACTGCTCATTGTTTCTTTTTAATTGTTTGATTGCTTCCACCTCTTTCTTTTTATCTTTTCTCGTTTTAGCTATCTTTTTTAAAGTGGCTTCTTCCGTCTCTACAATATTATTGCTCGGATGAAGTGAAAGAGATTACAATTTTCATTTTCAAGTTCTGTAGATTGTAGATTTCTGGCATAATCAGTTAATTACATGCAATGCAACACAGCCATCTTCTGTGTGGTGGCTCTGTATCGTCACAGCCTTTGAATGGGTGTGTGCGGTGAAGATGCAGAACGAGGTTAACAGTGGAGATGATCATTTCTCGTAAGTTTGGATTTTCAAGACCATTACTAGTAGCTGGATAGAAACTGTAAATGCCTCTATTTTCATACTACCCAGCAGCAGCTAAAAGCTGATGCTTCAGGGGCCAAAATGATGGAGCAATCTTATTGTGGAGGTGGAAAAGCTGATGTACTTCGGATGCGCGTGGTGTCTCCGAGAGGCTGCAGTCCGGACAGGTTCTCTTAAATTTCTGTTGACCAATTCCAACAAAATTTAGCCTCATTTCTCTTCTAAATTTGATAGCCATAATTTTTTTTTTCAAATACTTGAATTTGATAGCTTCACCAAATGTTTCGGGTGAAGAGATGAATGGAAAAAACAAATGGAATGAGAACAACATATCCATTACCCTTATGAATAATAAGCGTATCACTCCCTCACGAGTCTCTTTCCTTACAGCTTTCAATCGAGAGACTATTGCGCGAGGGCTGGGTTGCGCTGGCAGGCCGTGAAGTGCTTCCCGTGGGCTCTGAACCCTTTTATGTTACAAGTAAGTCCACCTAACCTTAGTCGAAATCCCCTGGAGCTCGGCATCCGGGATTTAATGTGGGGCCAGGGCTGTAAATACACATTCCGGTGGATTAGTCGGTTGTTATGACGCCGGACACCATCGATATAAAAAAAAAGTCCACCTAACCTTAGAAATTTGCTAACTATGCCATACATCGTGGGTGGGGGCAACCCAAATTAAACTATTATGACGTTAAAAGAATTTGCATGGCACAGAGTCGTGTGCTCGGCACAGCGACTCTAGCAAGCTGCAATCAAGTAGGGCTGAGACTCGATGGTCGTAGAGCAACCCAATACGGGATGACGATGATTGATCTACGGGCAAGCCCTTAGGATATAAGCAACCTGTCCAATCAAAACGAGAATTTAGAGTTCCTGCAATTGAGGATTTAAAGTAAAGATTGCACTTCACTCATAATCTGATATAACATATTACCCGAAGGGAATCAGTGGGTCATCCAAAAATTGAAAAGTTCAAAGTTATTTGGAGCCACGTGTGTTGTCATGTAGCGAGCCTTTTATAATAATTCTACGGGAAAAAAACTATGGGAATAAAATTTTTTAGTACGTGCATGAAATGTTAGGAGCATGGTAGCAAATTAGAAATATGCATTAGAAGATTTTAGATGACTAGTGTTGTAGATCGAAGACCAACTCCCCGAGTCAGCTCTCTCCCCCAACAACTCCTAACAAGACTGACTCATCGAGTCGGGTCGCTCTGTGCTTTTCCGCCAAGCCACACAATTGACTTCCCAAGTCGAGCTTTCCGATAATAGTCAACCCATAATCATGCCTACGACACATGAGAAGCCCTACCATGTCAGCCCTTAATAGGCCACTTTCAACCCCGAGTTGAGCACGGTCATGCCCAAGCCTCCGGTAGATTGAGAAGGGGATGTGACGACGCTCTTCAGCCCATGCTAGTGCGAGAGTGGGAGGCAGTTCATTGTGTCGAAATTGTGAAAAGCTCGGAGTCCCATAAAATTAGCATTATTTTTTGGGAGAAGCCTAAAAGGTACGACTAGCCCTTACTCAACCCTGTACATGTAGATCAACAGTACGATACATTCCACGATCTTAGGAGGCAATTTTTATCACAATTTTAGGGAAGTTATAAACTAGAAAAAGGGCGGGGAGGTGAAGACATTAAGACATGCACGATTCATTTCGTGGGGGTTGTAATCGATATTGATCCCCTAAATTGGGTAGAACAGGGATGTCGGAGTCGAGTTGACAAGAGCCTTGTGAATATTAACTTAATAGAAAATTTGGGAAGTTACACAATACTTGTTATTTAGGGATATTATCTCAACAGAAAATTTGGGGAGTTATACAAGATATTATTTTAAAAAATCAAATAATTATCGACTACAATCAAGATGGGCAATCACGATCAACTTTGATCAACCAATCAAATGCAAACACAGTGAATAGAGTGACTCCTCTTCAGAAATCAACTACAAAAAGAGCTCTGCCAAACTCGAGATTCTTCAAGACTTACTCGGATCATCGAATTGGATCAAGCCCAAGCCTTGATATTTCCACCTTGGCCAAGAGCAACAAGCCCAAGCTCTCTAGCTCTCTTTCGAAACCCAAAAGTGGTCTCAGCAAATCAAAGCCCATATACATAGGCCCCGATGATTCCACAATAGCACTCGGAGATTAAGAAGTTACATAAGCCCTTCACTCGAGACCTCAGTGGACCAGTCAGATCAAGCCCAAAGGCCCTAGTGGATTCACTCCTCGACCAAGAGTAAGCCCTCATCGTGACCAAGTCCAAAAAAGAGAATTGGAGGATTTGCTTACTCCTTCGCAAATCTTTAGACTATATCCCCTTGGCAACAAATTTCTGGCATGCTCGATGACGGAAGGACAAAAAGCTTGCTTCAAAGTACTTCAGACTCCAACCTAGAGACCTAACAGAGGGTTCATACGAGACGGGGTGAAGATGAAACCAATCATGCTTCGAGTCTAGCCTTCCCAGTAGCTCAACACTTCCTACAAGGGGCCGCTACTGACATCGAAGACCTCTAGAAGCCCACTACCGATGTTTGTCAATGGCCAAGACGTTTGAAGGCCATTCAAGGAGCGCGATTCGCAAATACCCGATGACATACTTCATCAGCTGTAGGAAGCCCTCAAGCGCTAGGTGCAAGGGAGCTCTTCATCGTTGACGTACTTCATCAGCAGGCTTCCCATGACGAAGATGCATGTCGAGCTCTTCATCGCTGTCAACTGCCAGTCACCTAAGACAACACAATGTTGCCCATTTCTCGAGACCTGTATAACACTGGAGCTGAGGGACTAGAGAATTTCTGAACAAGCTCTACATCACCAAGCGCACGATGAACATAACCAGCATGACCAGCTCACCAGTTGAAGAATAAGCTTGTCATAGACTACATCTCTGAGACTCAACTGCAATGACTGTCTTTCTCTGCAATCGACATATACGCATGCTACATTTTGCATGCTACCCGTGCACATGAGATGGAGTTGTTGCTGCTCAAGTCCTCCAATATAGACAAGAAGCAGGCAGTTGTTGCTCCCTTCCCAATTTCTGATGTCCCCAATGCGCTAAGGGACGTTGATGAGGCCATGGCCATGGACACTTGATTTTGACCCGAGCTAACCATGACACATTTCTTACTATCCTTATTATTTTATTATTTTATTATTTTTTCCTTCATCAGATTTAAAAAATACATAAAAAGTTTGGGACCCACGTGAACAATGGGCAACGTCATCAGCAGCACCGGTGGTCTCGGCCTTTTCGATTTCTCCGTCCCACCTCCCTCTCCCTCTCCTCGGCATCCCCCCCTCCCCACCAACTGCAATGATGAAACAGAATTGTCAAAATTCGATTTTGCGAACTTTTTGTACTGTCTCAGTTCAGTAGCCTCCATTTTGCCTAAGTGTTTGTAGAGAGGAAATGGTCCTTGAACTTTTTGGAGTATTACAAAGTCAAGGATGATTTATTTTCTTGAAAAGGCATCCTAATCCATAATCTTTGAAAAGTCTCTAGAGATCAACTCCATAATCTTTTGAAGAAGTCCCAAGCCTATTTTGGCATTTTGAAGTTTAATATCCGAACTTTCTGAAATGCTTCAAATCAGTCCTTGGGGTATTTCAAGTCTTTCAAACTAGACCAAATTTTTTTTGGAATTTTTACTCGAGTCCCTGAACGATTTAATTCAATTTCCAAAATGAATAAATTGACCGTAATGGGTTTGATCAATGGCATTGGGAAGACACAATAAAACTAGACCATATCGTTCAATTGTATACGAGATTAGGGGAAATACATGTATTTGAATGCACTAATGTAATGGGATGGGCGGTGATAGAGGGATATGATTATGAATGTGTATTCCTGATAAGGACGATTAGTGGCATGCTAGGAACGTGGTACTGATTGTCGAATTACATTTTGGACCATCGATTCGAACTTCGATCATTAGGACAACAACTGGACAAAGTAAAAATGTAAAAATGTGCAAGTAATGATCTCTTAGGAACGAGTACCAAATTTGGGAGTGTCTTGGCTCGTGAGCTTCAAGATACGTACCTCCGAACTCAATCTCGGTTTAAAGGCCGACAAAAACCTAGGTAGTGATTTAGGCGCCTAAACGGCCTTAATAAAAATGATCCAATCCCGATTAAAGTCAGATTTTTCGATCTCTGACACCCGCGGGGG
>JAOYND010012331.1:0-12594 GCA_025802135.1 Lagerstroemia fauriei | reverse complement strand
GAATACCCATTGGAGAATGCCTATCGAGAAAAGAAAGAAGAGGATCGGAGGATTCAAAGGTATCTCTAGGAATGGACAATGGTGTTGAGGAGCTATTGCACCCATTAAAATGAGGGGCACTACTAGGAGTAGTCTAGGGTCCCAGATGGTGCCGCCCAAAGTAAAGCAATCGGTGACCTGACGAGAAGTCGGAGGCTCGATTTGCCTCATGGAATAGGTTGCAAACTGCACAACACAAGAAAGAGTGTGAGTGTCATAAAGGAAAGGACAAAATTGGGAAGTTAAAAAGTATGGGGAAAGCATGAGTACCTTCAGCAAATATTGGAGACCGGCGAATCCAGTGTCCCAACCATTCCCGATGCTAATCAGCGAGTTGTAAATGTGGACTTGTCTGGTGCCGCCCCCAAATCAAAGCTTCTGCACCTCTCCAAGTTAATGAGGCTCACCAGTAGACCCAAGTTCACTCTGTTTCTTCTTCTACCGACTACCGTCAACCACAACACGAATAAGATATAGGCTATTGTGACCCTGAGCCTCTCTTCATACACCTCTCATCATATGTGGGCATTGGAAGGGCGGAGGCAAGATGGTAGTAAGAAGCGAACTTGAAGCCATCGGGGTCCCAGAATATGATGAGTGTGGTCTCCTTAGACTGCCTACATTGGAAACTGGGATTGTAAAATGTGGCATTCCAGTCCCAGGCGCTCGATCCCGACAATGCCACAAAGTGGTAGGAAGTAAGGGTAATCTAGTAGGAGTAGAGGAAGGTGTGAGTAGTCTCCCACCATCTCTCGACGAGATCCCAAATGATGTGAAGGTCCACTTTACTCTCCTTTTGAAGCACAGTAATGAACTGATCCGTATCAACATCCTCCATCAACTTGCTAGCGGGGACCTACTCCCGTGGGACCAGTCCATGTCCTGCCACTATTGCCACGCAATATGCTTGGAGCCAAAAGTGTTGATGACAAAGTCCTAGAGATCAAAATGGAGAAGCAAACTAAGGGACAGCTAAGCTAACCAAACACATTCAAGAATTTGTAAAAGAGAGCAAAGGAAGAAGAATATATTGCCCTAACTGTAGAATGTGTTAATGGTGAGAGTCAACATGTTGGTCGTCTGGAAAAGAGGTTGTCCTTTGCCATTGCTTAATCCGTCCAATTGTTTGGGGCCTCTGCTCAGCATCACCAGCTCTAAATCGCTCCATCGCTCAAGAAAATGGGTAGGAGTCTGCAAAGGAGAATGAACATAGAGAGTTGCAAAGAGAGTAAGAGAGAATGAAGAGGATTTGTGGGGGAAGTTGTACTCCCACTCGTTTTGCTTTATAGAGCAGAGAGAAGTATCAACTGAAACTTCATTAAATGAGGCACCATCAACCCATATTCACGTGGAAGTTTCCGCCGATCAGCATTCCATATGTAAATTCCTAGAAAATTTAGTTTTCCGAATAGGATGAGGTATTTCCAACCTCGTGAGGCTGTATAGGACACGTGTACCCCAAAACCCCAAATTTGCATTCTTATTCTCATGAAACACCAAAAGCTCATACCATTATGATCATCATCTTTCAAATTGCATTTCCTACTTCCTTCCTCTAGTTGAATATTCCCTCGATTCTGAGTTGTATTCCTGTCATTCAATAGTCTCCACTCCATGTTTGAGGGTTCTATTCCCTCGATTCCAGTTTGCATCCCTGTCATTTAGTAGAGTCTCCACTCTACATCTTAGGATTGCATTTCCTCGATTTTAAATTGTATTCCCATTATCCAGTAGAGTGCATGTTATATATCCTAGGGTTATATTCCTCTGTTTCTAGGTTGTATCCCTACCATTCAATAAAGTTTCTACTCTATGGTCTAGGGTTGTGTTCCCATATTTCTTAGTTGTATTTCCATCATTCAGTAGAGTCTTCTCTCTATATTATAGGGTTGTATTTCATTGATGCCACGCTTGTATCTCCATAATTCAATAGAGTCTTTGTTCTACATCCTAGGGTTATATTCCCTTTATTCCTATTATGTCCCTATCACTCAATAGCGTCTATACTTTACATCCTAAGGTTTTATCACCTCAATTTAGGATTGTATTCCTATCATCCAATGAATTCCCCACTCTACATCCTACAGTTGTATTCCCTCATTTGTAGGTTGTATCCCTGCCATTTAGTAGGGTCTCCACTCTATATCTTAGAACTGTATTTCCTCGATTTAGGGTTGTATTCTCCTTTTTAGTAGAGTCTTTGCTCTACATCCCTAAGGTTAATATTCCCTCGATTCTGGATTGTATCCCCCGTCATCCAATAGAGTCTTCACTCCACATTCTAGGGTTGTATTCCCTCATTTCCTTAATATTCCCGTCATTCAATAGAGCTTTTCTCTATGTTACAGGGTTTTATCCCCATCACTCAGTAGGGTCTCTGCTCTACACCCTATGGTTGTACTCCCTTGATTCCAAGCTGCATTCTCATTAGTCAATAGAGGCTTTGCCCTACATTCTAGAGCTATATTCCCTCAAGCTCTGTGACTTGTCCCAGTCATGCTCGCAAACTACTCCTTTTACCAAAGACACTCCACATGGCATTCCTCATTTTGGTTGCGTGCAGTGGCGAGAAGAGGTCAAACACATCTGTATGATTAAATTCCATGATTTCGTTTGGATAGGAGCACCCTGTGATTAGCAAGGTCCCTTCCATTCTTGATTGAAGAATGCTTTTCACCGACTTATTGACTATGCACTTCAACGGCTGCTTCGTCTCGTATATGTGTAGTCATTTATGTGCCAATCAATTGTGCGAGAATGCTCCCAAATATGACTGTTTGATACCTGGCTTTGACAAGGCAAACGCAGGATGCATGAGGTGCATGCAGCGCTTCTTTGTTAAAGAAATAGCAATCAGTAGAGTCCTAAATTTTGTTCATTCCTGTAACCTCGTTCTGTCGGAGTTGCATTATCTCCCGATGATCATCAATGATGGATTATCTATTAAGATGTAGCGGAACGTTCCAAAAAGGCAACATATACGACATGGAACACGAACCAAATTGATAAAACTAAAAAATAAGATGACTAAAATGCAAAAAATATGGACAAATGTCGATCGATACCCCAATGGAGTACCACTCAGCGCTCTTGGCCCCTAGGGCTATAGTATGATTAAGAAACCCAAGAATGCCAATCAGCATGCCCAACGAAGTGCACTTGATGCTCTAAACTGCAAGCACTTAGTTATGATGACGAGCATGAAATGTCGATTGGCAATTAATCATAAATGCCTATTGGTACACCATCTCACTTGGGGTTGCTATTAAGGCAATTGGGGGCGAGGGAGAAAAGGAGATTTCCTAATCGGGAATGAGTTAGAGAGAAGGAAGATGGGAAAGAGAAAGAGGGAAGAGAAAGGAAAAGAAGAGAGAAGCTTTAGGTTGCCCCAATTAAGTGCTTGGAGTCCGGAATGTTTTCCCTCCACTCTAGTATAGCTCAAGAATAAAGCATCAAGCCATGACCCTTGAAGCCCGTTGGAAGTGTAATGATTATATCATGTGTTTCATCTGACTATGTCTTGATGAAACTCTATGCTATAGAAACTATAAAAGAATCAACATATGAGGAAGGTCTCATCATGCTAGACCCTACAAAAATGATTTGAAAATGGCACCAAGATGTCGTTAGAAGGCCCACACCATTTTCGAGGGTATATTATCATATTGTGCATCTGTGGGGGCATGACGGTAAATGGCTTGATTTACTGCCTTTTCTAGAATAGGATTTTTCATTCCTTGCACTAGATTAAAATTGTTAGGATTGTGTGATGTTGTGTTAAAGCAATAGTTAGTATCATGTATGGCTGTGAGGTAATGATGGATATGATACTACAAAATAGATTGCTTGGATGATTTGATATATTGTGTGAAAATATGCCTAAGCACATCTCTGCATTTTGTTTCTATTGCATGCAATTTATTTGGTGCTTGCATACCAACTTAAGAACTATGATTCTCTCTAAATTCCTTGGGAACTTCACCTAAGTCAAGAATAGGGAGGCCAGTATAGTGTTAGGTTAAATTATGTGCTATCCCACTGTATCTTCTCATTGGATACTCATTTCCCTTATCCTAAATCTATAATCTATTTAGCAATGAGAGTTAAGATAAGCAAATGAGAAAATCTCATGAGGGGTCGGATAGCCGTTATCAAGAGACTCCTTAGGTGACGACTCCAAGTATCCTTCCCTTGAGTCCATTGCATGACTCTTGGGTATTCCTTAGTCAAGTCGGGTGCGACAAAATGATTTTTCTTATAATAATGTTTTTCATAATTGAACATGACCTTTTCTTGAAAATCATTATTTTCCCACTATAAAAGTGAAAATTCGAGCATGACCGGATTCCAATTGTTCAGTCCGCTTTGTGGCATTATCGAAAGAGAAGATGACATGAGAAAATGTGCTTCACTCTCGTGAGTCATGTGTCCATAATACTAATCAAATAGGAAGTAGTAATATAAAAATGAAAGAGAGTGAAACAAACGAAAAAGACTTTAATTTTGTACCAAGACCTCTAATTGAGGTGACCCTATACCACACCATATATATGATACCGAAAAAAAAATTGAAACAAAGTCTCTTATGGACAATTGAAAAATCCAAATATTCTGCTCTCTCCATATACAGTGAATGAAGGAATTCCAAATGAGTCTCCTAATCATCGAATCAAGACTTCATCCTTCCAAGAGAGCAGTTGTCATTGTCATTGCCCGTCCTAGGCTGGGTCTCGGAGAGGTAAGACTGGCATAAAATGACTCCATATATGGTTAGAGTACGAGTAAGTAAAGAATAATGATCTCCAGTTTCTAGGCAAGAGTTACAGAGGCAGCATGTATCTAACTCAAGGCATCCCCAAGATTTAAGGTCAGCTATCATCACAAGTTTATCTTGGAGTGCAATCCATGCAGTGAATGAGGCTCGAGGTTATGTGTTTTGGAAACCAGATAAGCCTACGCCAAAAGACACGAGGTTGGTATTCTCTTATGGCCTCCCAGGACATAAAAATATTGTACGTATGGGTCTGAATTTATCGGTGCTTTTAGTGAAACTGACATGCCATGAGGCTTTCTTTCAGTGAAGATATAAATTATACAATAATCAGCATCTGCCCCATTATTCTTCCTTTTCACTTCTCCTTTGCATTTCGTTTCTACTTATTTAATTCTATTTTATTAGTTACTCTCACATGGGTATGATTCCTATATCTATTATTATATTCAAGAACGAAACAATTTTCGCCTCACTTTTGAATTTCCAATTTTACCCATATCTATAAAAGTAGATAGCTATTGGTAATCTTTAAGTGGAATTTTTTCCTTTCTATATTTATTCTTAATTTTCACTTTTTCTTACTTTTTAATTTGTCAACCATGCACAAATTGACCCAATTTAGGTACCCAATTTTATTTATTATAGTTCTCTTTTATGATTATATAATTCATAATAAAAATAAATCAACATACTCAGAAAAGTAATTATATTAACTTTCTTGAATTATGTATAAGTATGTATTTTCAGTTAACTACATTAAATTAACATATATCGTACATAGCATGGATTAACATCAATAATATATATATATATATATATATCTCTGTGTGTGTGTTGGGGTGGGGAGGGGGGAATTCTACCATCCAGTTAAGGTTTGGTCCAGCAGGTGCTCCTGACCGTCGGATAAGCTCGTTCAATCTTAGTTGTCCCCTTTCATTAACCGATTATACTAGTTGTAAGTCACATCTTCCTCCCTGACTTATTGTAGAATCTGGAAATCTCATTGTACCGCTATTTCTGTATCGCTCTTTTTCTCAATCTCTCGCTCCTCTCTCTCTGCTTTGTTACTCGGTCCTTCCTCCAATCCCACGTTACATCGCTTCATTGGCCTATTGCTCTCTCCGCTCTAGCACTCTCGCTGACTTTGCTCCATCGCTCGCTCCTCTCTCTATCTCTGTTCCATCGCTGGCTCTGCTCCCTCGCTCCAACGCTCTCTGTTTGTAGTCTTAGGTAATCCACCTTTTGTTGAGACATCTGAATTTATTGGGTTCTACAATTGAACGGTGGTGGAAACCTTAGATTTATGGGCATGAGATAGGATTGTCAACCAAGCAACGATGTTGAGGAAGGCACATGGTTCCAAGTTTGAATAGTTGGGAAATTTTTCTTTATTAAGCCTTTTCTATTTGTTTGCCAATATGTTGAGTTTCTCTCTATTGGGATCCGATTGGAACAAGAATTTGATTTTGGTTTGCATTAATGTCCAACATGTTGGCATCTTTAGTTCCCTAAATCATGATTTATTTTTAAAATTTAGATGTTGGCCTCTTGGCTAGATTGCTAGCTGTAATCATATTTACTTTCTAAATTGTTGATATTGGCAGTCAACTGTCTAAATAGAGAGTTCTCTATTTTAACTTTCTAATTATTATATTTGTCTTGTTTGTATATACTCATGTTGATAGTCAACTATCTCAGACATAAAATTTGCAATTAGTGCTCATTTTTAGATAAACTTTACAAAAACTCATTATTTTGACAGTCAACTATGTAAATAAACGGTGAACAACCTAAACATTTCACCTTCTTGTGCTCGCGTTTGTATATTGATACTTATACAAAAAAATGTTTGTAGTGGCAATTAATTGTTTAAATAAACAATTGATTGCCTAAATATATAACCATGAATAATATAGAATCTGTATAACATTGAGAACGAGATGATCTCGGAAGGATCCTTCAATTTTTAAAAGATATGATTGTCTATACTTTTCGTATATTCATTTTTCAAGTACAAATTCAAGTCGTATTTGAACCATATTTGATGTAGATTGAGTTAAAGTCACCCATGACTTAATATTTTAATAATTAGTATGGTTATGTTAAAGAAGTGTTATTTGAGTTTGTGGATTGTGTTCAATAGGGTTTTTAGGTTGTTAACCATTAAGAATATGTTTGTTAAAATGAGTAGGAAATGTGTTTTGCAACGAATTGTTTCAATTAGACTAATTAATTTGTCATATTATTTCACCTTTTTTAGGCATGATGAAAAGGAAGTTAAAGAGCAGAAATTTGTTGAAAGAGTGTCGAAGTTATCAAAATATTATGCATATAAATGTGTAAGAATCTTTATGATATTATTTGTACAATAATAGCATCGCAAGACAAATGTTAGTAATTGCTAGTGTTCCTATGATGGGGTAAATTTTTAACACAATGTTCACCGGAGGCTATATCTACCTTTTCAGCCGGTTCGATGAAATGAAAAAGGATATTGTTACAGAATTAGGTTTTGGAGGGTCATTATATGTTCCTAACAAGCGACTAGATCGAAAATATTGTTTGTTTTTGATAGATTATTTTGATTTCTATAGGAAAGTATTAGTCATACATGAGACTGAGATGAATGTAAGTGTTGAAGAAGTTCATAAGATGTTGGGGCTTAATGTCGAAGGGCCAGACATTCCTTTTGAAGGCAATAACATAGAAATTGAGGCGATGATGCGAGATTTTGGGATTTCTCGACCAATTTTGTTAAGTGAAGTGGAACAGATGTCGATAGATCCTAACATCAATCCAACAACATCTTTCTTTAAGAGAAGTGTTACGCTTTATATTATTGGAACTCTTTTATTCATATATTTAGTGTAATAAATGTACACAAAATAAGATCTTATAACTGGTCAAAACTTGTTCTGGAGAAGCTAAATGAAGGCATCAGGAACTTTAAAGTAGATGAACAAAGGTGGATAACTGACTGTCTATTCTTTCTGTTGGTATGTGGTTGTATACAGTACAATAGTTTATTTGTTATTATCAATGGTTATGGGATATATTTATGTCTGATAAAAATACTTCTTATTTCAGTTATTGTTTATTGACAATATGAATGTTGGAGGATTAATTGTTCCCCTTAGAATATGGACTTGTCCAGGCCTCCAATGTTGGGGAAGGAATGAAATTAGGGAAACAATTAAGACGAAAGGAGGCTTCAAAGATAGGAGTGTAAGCATGGAGTAATTGATTTTCTAATTTTCTGAAAAGTGTAATAGGTTTTATATAACAATATTTATGTTATTGATAGGTGGTTCTCAATTCTACTCCGAATACAAATGTTAAATCTGAGCAGTCAAGGGTGTAATCAAATTGTCACTGCTATAATGTTTA
The DNA here is from genome assembly GCA_025802135.1 of Lagerstroemia fauriei. Taxonomy (NCBI): domain Eukaryota; kingdom Viridiplantae; phylum Streptophyta; class Magnoliopsida; order Myrtales; family Lythraceae; genus Lagerstroemia; species Lagerstroemia fauriei. Next base: position 4,394 of record JAOYND010012331.1, on the reverse strand, counting down.
TTATATATTAATGCTCTAAAGATTATGATATATTAGTTTATTTTTAAGAATGTAGAGTTGTCTTATAGAAAAACGACTCATGAATATCGAGGGACAGATATGTGAATTGAAAGGTGAAATGACTGAAATGTTTTGATGGTGTGAAAAAATCATTGTTCGAAGAGATAAGGAACTTGAAAATGTTGAATGTGAAATCATCCCCGATGACAATAAGGTGGTGGATGATGGTGTACGGAATGCGAGCAATGCTCATGAAAGCATTGGTCAAGGCCACCGTGTATCAGCTGTACAGAAGTTAAAGGAGATATTACATTTACTATAAAATAAATTACATTCTTAAAGGAAGAATATATCGCTCTTATCGTAAATGTTTCTTGATTAATGGATTTCAATGAGATCAACTAGTATTCATGCAGTTTCCTCCAGCAACCGATATCGTCGGCCTAGTCATTTGTTGAGGAGCCCATTTATCCCATTCAGTTGAAGAAAAAGCGAGCACAAGCAGTGGTCGACACTGCGAAACATGTCAAAAGCTCATCAAGGAAGATCAGTTTTGGTGAAACAAATGAAAAGAGGAAATCCTTCCATTTGTATCCACTAGTAAGAGTTTATTAGCTTTAAAAGTATGAATCATACATTTTTTGTATGATATGAAAATTATTGGTCATAAATTTAAGTAGACATTGCGAATTCACATGCCAAAGACTGCGGTGGACACGAGACATTGTCCTTTTGACTCAACAGAGCTAAAAGTACTACAATACTCATTTTCATCAGAGTTAGATATGAAAAAAATTTTGGGTAAGTTACTTGTAATCTCCTGTTTTAGTTTATATGATAACATATTCAGGAGTGCATATTTTTATATAATTTAAAGTATATTATAGGAAAGTGTTAGTTTGAGGGACATGGTATAGTTTGATCAGATTGGATTTTTCCAGCCTTGTCCTAGGCACTTGGATATGGGATGATGTGATTGACATGTTCATCAACAAACTTAATTCGAATGAAAAAGAGAGACTCAAATTGGATTTTCTACTAAGTTGGCTCATGGTATGTGTGATCTAAATTACAAATGGTCAAGTTCGTGATGGAGAATGGATCAACAAGTAGAGATAATTATAGAAGTATTAACGGTAAATATATTGGCAACATCGACAATTACGATGAGGTATGTATGTAATATGCTACCATAACCATTGTTTGTTGTGTGAAGCTTTTGTCTGCTTAACTTTTATCATGTTTCACTTGGATAGATATATCTTTTTGTTAATATTAGGAAGTCGCATTGGATTTTATATGTCTTGAGCTTTGCAGAAAACTGGTGAGAGAGATGTAGGATATGGTTGAACAAGTTCTTAATAGTGTAATAGTGTGTTGATGTATTGTTTATTATATCTTTTACAACTATATGTATTGGATGAATTTTTTAGTGATGATGGTTACAGGTATGAGGATGGAGTTGTGCCGATACCTCAATGGCCCATTGAATTCCCTAACTATGTTCCATATCAGTTTTCTCAAGGGAATTACTATGTTTAAATTTACCATTAGTTTACCCTGAGTATTTGATATATTCTTTAAGGAGAATTCTTATTGTGCAGTGATGATTGTGGAGTGTATGTTATTAAATTCATGCAGGATCGTATTGATGATCTTCGTCTTCTAGGCATGGTATGATTGTCAGGACATTTTTAAATTATTATGTTTATTGGTCTTTGTACATATGATTGATTTGTATGTTGGTACACGTGACTACTTTTGCTGACTGTTTCAAGATTGGTGTTGACTTACTACGGTGGGAAATGAAGTAGCAGATGTTATTAAATTGGTAAGACAATATACCCTTGAAAGGGCCAGTTGATTATGTTCGAAGGAGGAAAAGAATTGGACAAATATGAATGTGTACAGTATGGATCCATTTTTTATTATAAATAATTGCTATATGCTTATGGGATTGCAGTGCAATTTTAGTGAGTACTCATTTTAGTTGAAAGGACTACATGATAATTATGGGTTGTTCTTGTAGAGCTATATAAACTGACAAGATGTGATTTTGTTGACAGTGGTCTATGTAAATTAACAGTTGAATGTATATGTACTTCAATTCCTTATGCCATTTATGCTTAAATTGGTAGTTAATTTGATAATCGGCTGTCTATGTATTGCAAATCATTGTATGTTTGCTATTTAACAGTTATAAGTAATTTGACATATTATAGTGTTTAAATTATGAGAATATTAGAGCAGTGCACTGCTAAAAGCAAGAGGGAATTGTCCAGACAAAGTGTATGCTACATAAACTTTCTAATTTATCTGTGTAGGTTAACGGGAAAACCTAGTTATGTTGGCAAAGTGGACTGTCCACGTAAACAGTCAACTATGTAAATTTTCAATTGTTTGAGGCAAGTAATATAGTCCATTTTGGACTCATAATGCACATAATTTCATTTTCAACATGATAGATACAAGGACCAACATCATTGCTACTACCCATAGATGATGAGTTGTATATAAAGATCACACAAAGTCAGCAAGTACATATAGAGATATACGACCATCATAATACTCCTATTGAAGGAAACACTTTTCCTAAAACTCTACATATGAGCTGCAATTAGAATCCTCTTCATCACAGGTATCGCTAGAAATTTCAATATACTCTTGAATTGTATCTGCTGGTCAATATACTGGAAAAGTGTGTTCGCATTTAATAAATGGGTCTAATATATATAATTTTTTTATAACTTAACTGTATATAAAATAACTCATAAATGATATCAATCATGCTTGGCCAACATATTCATCTTCTACTATCTATACCCTGTTACATAAGAAAGTATTCTATGTTGGTGTGAACAAATAGGTATCAAGGATGAAAAATGACTTATTTGCTGTATTTTGGCAGAATAACTCATCGTACATTGTCATGAGAACTATATGTGAATTGTAGACCTCGAATAACAATGTAATGGAATCCTTTAGTCCAAATTGCCTTACAATAGGAGACCATCCAATTGTGAAGAAACTATGTCCACGCTTAGTTTCTACAAGGACATACCATGGTTCCGGTGTTGATAAACAATACCTCGCTTTAGACTAATGGAGATGGTACTTCTCCCACCTAAATTTCTCATGAATTCGGTACGAACTTCCTACATATATACAAAATATCAATCATAAGTTAGCATAGAATCTGTAATTTGTAGACTGGCTGACTATTACCTAAACATAAACAATAAGAAATAAAAGTTTTCATTTGAAAAAGTATCCTATAGTCGCTTTTTGAAGATTTGTGGTAATCTAGTAGAATTGGAGCCACTACTCATCTTCAACGAGCAACTGAGTATAGATGAAAATGAATGAGAAGTTAGAGGTGGGTCTTCAATGAATGGTTGCATAATAATGGAAGTATTGATATATATATATATATATATATGTAAACGATATGTAGCATGCTTTTTTTGTCAGGGAGTGTAATTGCATGAATGTCAATAATGTGATGATAGCATTAACTGAATTGGCATGATAGAAAATTGTCAAGTAAAATAGGGGATCGGGTAGTGCAACTCAGTGCAGTGTTGTGCATCTTGAAGCACATGGAGGTGCCCCAATACTGTCAGTATAAGTGGATTGACACGATGGGAGACTGCCCAAAAATGGGGAATGACACTGTGCGATGACTATTGAAGCATATAGAAGCGACAGAAATTGTCAATAAAGTGATTGACATGACAAAACACTATCAATAAAGAGGATTGATAGGACAGAACACTGCCTGATAAAGTTTTCAGATTGTCCTTAGTTTTGATGTGGTATGTAAACTTTGATAACCTGTAGAATTGCTTAAGTTGATAACCAACTATCTAAATAAATAGTGACCAGCTTCACTTGTGAAATCCTTATGCTTTGGCGAATCTTAAAATTTGTTATTTATGCTTACATTAATAGTCTAGTGTGTAAAATAAATAGAAGACTACATAACCACTCATAACTTGCACGTTCCTTAATAGAAATATTAAGTGCACAACTGAATAAGTTAATAAATAGTTAGCTGCACAAACTTTGCACTTTGTGCTCAGCTCTCATGGAGTAGCATGTTAATATTTATGTTTATAGTTACAGTTGACTGTGTAAAAGCAACAGTGGACAAACTATTTCAATTAACGGTATAAGGTAGCTATTCTTTTTATCGTTATATGAAATGATTCTATAAAGATACAGTCAACTATGTTAAATGCTCGAACAGGCATCGTGTTTCAAGAAATAGCTCCCGTGTAAACGAATTACTCAACTGGTAAATTACTTATTTTTGTAAACTTTATACTTTCTAAACCATCTCATAGGTCCATTACGAAATCATATTACACATGCTTCCATTGTGAACATTACAG
>JAOYND010012330.1:0-22954 GCA_025802135.1 Lagerstroemia fauriei | reverse complement strand
ACGGAGCATATGTTATAGGACTCATTTAGCCACTTTCAAAGTTATAGGACTCAATTGCCAAAAATAGCGAAGTTATAAGACCTCCGCTGTCATTCTCCCTTTTTTTAAATATTTCCTTAGATTTGATAAGTATAATTATATAATTATTAATTATATGTCAAAATTCAAATAAACTAATATATTATGTCATCATTGTCACGTGATATATCCGATGCACTGATCTCATATGTGACATAATATTAATGAGAAATGATAGCGGAAGCCTTATGTGCTTGTCGCTTCTTCCAAGTGAGTCAACCTTGAACTATACCTTTTCCTTTAATAAAAAAATTTAAACCTCAAATAAGGCTTGTTTGTGTAGGATAGGCTCGAACAAAGATCTTTTACTTGAAAATCCAACGCTCCTTCCATTTTGTTAAAGCTCATCATCTAAAATAATGTGCATTAAATAATATTTATATAGAGGTGAAATTTTATATAGCAATATTAGAGAGGATGGTTTTATGAACAACACTGATTTGTACCACTTTTTAAAAATAACACTAGTATATAAAGGAAATTCTAGATATTTCTCACTATATCCCTATTCTACCCCTCTCATTCTCCTACCCTAATTTCCCCAATCTCTCTTCTTCTGTGCTCGATTCTACAAGTAGAGCCACCCTCCCTTTTCCTCCACCTACAAGAATGAGACTTTCGCCCATTCCTATCTTGCCATTGTCTTCTTCCTAGAGATCCGCCGTGATAGCCTTGCCACATTGTCGTTGTTGTCACCGTCAACGGCTTCTTTGTGAGCACAATCAAGGTAAGTAGTTGTTGTTGCCGTTGCCATTGCCTCGCCGTGGAAGCCTTGTCGCTCATCATCATTCTCTACGGCTTCTAAACCACCGTCTCCAGGTCACCTTGCCCTCCTTACTTGTCGTTGCTCCCTCCTACCGCTCCCTCGCCTCCCTTCTTGCCATCATTCCATTCTAATCATCAAGAAAGCCATTGATGTTGCTCCCCCTTCTCTTTCTCTCCCTCCGCAAGTCTTTGATCACTATTTTTGTTTTTTGTAAAGTTCAACTGATTATCGATCAACAAGATTCAGCACGGGCATATGTCTTGATTCAGTTATAAATATGTCCTAGTACAACTATAAATAAATCCCAAAGCAATATGATTAGATTCCAATACATTTCTAAATGGGTCGCAATGCAATATAAATAGGTACTATACATTGGTCCCGATAAAATATGAATATAATCATGATATACTTATAAATAGGTTTCGGTAGTTATCAAATTCCTAGACACATGATGTTAACTTTAATAGGTCCCGAAATAGTTATACATGGGTTCTTGATATTTTATAAATAAGTCATGGTAATTATTTAGATTTCTAAACATGTCATAAAATAAAATAAATTTTAGTTTGTTATAAATAGGTCACAATTACATTATAAATAGGTTCGATGAATGATAAAGAGGGACCATGATAGGCCTCGATAGGTTACACGATTGTACTTCGTATAGATGTATCGGTACAAGTCTCGGTGTTATACAATATATCCTAATATCATATCAATAGGTCTCGACATTATATTAATAGGTCCCAAAGATATATATATATATAGGTCCTGATATGTTTTATATTAGTTCTGATACTTTATAAATAGGCCATGGTTGTTGTCTAGATTCCCACACACATGTGCAAACTTAAATAGGTCTCAATACCTTATACATAGGTTCTGGTAATTTAAAATAGGTCCTAGCAGTTTTCAGATTCCCAAACATATCACTACAAGAAATCATATCTTTACCAACAAAAGTATTGTCCAATAAGTTGGCCGGAAAGGAAAAAATTTGTCGTAAACTTAACTTATCGATAAAATTCAGTCAAATTGTACATTTGTCGGAAAATGTCTCGTCTGAAAATCTTACCGATGAACTTTAGGCAAAAAAAATTTCTATAAAAATACCGATGACCTTTAGGTAAATAGATTGTTGATAAATATACAGGTCATCTTTAGACAAATAGTTTGTTGATAAACAATTAATGAAATAATGTACCGACCATGTTTATTCGTCGTTAATATGTCCTTATTACCAACGAAATTTTGATAATAATAAAATTATAATTGCCGACCATGTATATTTGTCGAAAGTTTATCCTTATTACCAACAACAATTTTATCAGTATTTTATCGATAATTTACTAAAAAAATTATTAACTACTTTTGGAAACAAAATATCATCGGCAATAATTATGTAAAAATATAAACAGATAACTTTCAGGCAAATATAGTGGCCTATAAATAAGGCAGCCTTCTAATTATATATTTGTTATAAAAGCGTATCATAATGAATAAGAATATTAAAAATAGATAAAATTTTAAACAAATTTATTAATGATATAGTCAAAAAATTATATTGCACGTCGAATAGCTTACATATATGAATAGATGAATTACATGAACTACAAAGTGCACATTGGGATGCACCACATAATCTATAACTACATGAATTATCATGTATTGTATTAACTATCAAAGGTATCATTTCTTGTTGTGACCGCATCATATGTTGCTGTGATTCCATCATTTGTTGTTGGGCTTGCCTTCGTCTCTTGTAGTTCAGCTTCCATATGCTGATGAACTTGCTCATCCAACAATGCAATGTGTTGACACTTGTCCTCAATCGCTTGAGCTCGTGCGCTAGATGAAACAACCACGTCATAATCATCACTATGCCACAAAAATAATAATAAAGACTAATCATCTGCGTGGAGGCTGCGGCATCTGCATTTCAATGATAAAACTACTAATCATAATCATCAACAAGCATATCTTTGCAGTAAAAATATGTGATAATAGTGAAAACATTAATACTTACTTTTAATTGTTAAAAGTGATGTTGGATGCTGCAGAATGAAGAAGAAGAATGGATGTATTGTTAGGAAAAATATATATATTTTATCATCATTATTAGATTTATTTTAATTGTGCATATTTTCCTTAAATAGTTGATTCCTTAAATATTACACAGAACTGCTCATATACGGGCGTTCCCAATTTGTCAATTTCTACTCTTGAGCCTTAATTTTTCAATTCAATAACTAATTCCCCTTTATGTACTTATATATGGACATTGATTACCATTTATTTGTTGATTAATTATTGATTTTGAAGACATTTATAGTAAATTAGATCTATTATGAGAAATAAAAAATTAATATTTAAATATAAATTTTCCTTTTCAAATCTTTATAATAATTAATTAATATTATCACTAATTAAAATACATATTATATAATTGATTGGCTTTTAATAATATTAACAAGTATATCCACCTTAAAATATTTAATTATAGTGGATTTTTAGGAGATAATTTGGTACAAACTTTATTTATAATAGGGCAAATAACCTAATTGCGCCTGTACTTTGACCAAATTCGCATTTTTAGCACGAACTTTTTAGCTTGACCTAGGAAGGCACAAACTTTAAAACGTTTGTCCCGTTTAGCACCCCGTCAGTTTTTCCGTCAAAAGTAATAGGCCTATCCTATGTGGGACGTTAACGGCGGCTGATGTGGGAAATGATGGATTGTCACGTCAAATACGTTTAAGAAAATGTCGAGTTTGCCCCTTAATAATCTTCATTAATTTAAATGCACGTTAATTACTCGATTTAGTCAATTTTAAAATTTAAAATATATTGATTAACAGAAGAATATGTTCGAACTGGGTACTCGAAACTTGTAGTATAATGCAGGTTTTGGAAAGCTGCAGGGACGTTTAAGGGAAGAAGAAGATAAAATTATAAAATTGTCATCGATAACTTTAAATTAATGAACATGATTTAAGGGTAAACTCCGTATTTTCTGACGTGGCATGGCCACGTCAGCCACCATTTGCCACATTAGCGTAATTAACGTGCCACGTAGTACAGTTGACGGAAATATAGACGGTGTGCTAAACAAGACAAATGTTTTAAAGTTTGTGCCTTTGTAGGTCACGCGAAAAATGTCGTGCTAAACTAAGAATTTGGTCAAAGTACATGCGCAATTAGGTTATTAGTCCTTTATAATATTATAACAGAGATATTGTGTGAGATATTATATCAAAGTATAATATCCTCACAGAATATAGGGAAGGTAAAGAAAATTTTGAAAAGAATTAAAGAACATAAGCTTATAAGAAAAAAAAAGAAGAGAAATGAAAGAATCTTTTCATTTGTTACTTACTTCATCAAACTACAAGTATGCGCTATAAATATTTCAATCTCATCTATTAATTCTAGTATAATACCATTGCACCAGAATAAATTCTATTATACGTTCAAGTTCTATATGAAAGAATATCCATATGCAATTATTTTGTTTGTGTATATAATTAAATTCATTTAAATTGTATAGAAGTCATGCAACGTAAAAACTTTATAGAGAAGAAAATATATGTCTAATATGTATGTTAAAATCATAACATATTTATAAATAAAAATTAAATAACATATTAAGAATATTGGCTATTAATTAAAAATACATTGATAACCTCACATAAAAGAAAAATTCTAAAATTCATAATAATTATAATATTATAAAATTAATTCTTGTAACAAGTTGATGACTCTGTACAGATTCGTAGAAATTTTCAATTTGCGTTGAATGTAATTATTACAATGTGAATATTCTCACTGATTATATTAACTATTAAGAGAAAATTTTTATAAAAAAATGTCATTTCTCTTTATATATAACAAAAAATTACTATACGAGAAGATGAATTTGTATAAGATTTCTTAAATAAATATTAAACAGATATGTTAGTATATTTATATCCTAAAAGTAAAAATTATGTGAATAAATATGTTTAGCAATTATACTGCTAAATTTCTATCAAATATGATATATGTATGATTTCCTATAATCAAATCATGAAATTTTTCAAAACCTCATACATCAATTTAACTTTTTAACTACTTAAAAGATTAGGAGAAGACATCCAACAATGTAGTAAGCATTTTAGTATATACTTGGAATTTCGAACAAATGTAAGTACCAAAAGTGGGTTGGTAAATATCGATAAAATACCAGTTATCATATCATCAGAAAATTTTTCAAAATCAATGAATTGTATAGTATCATTGTCATTCCTTAATTGGCTCCAAATATTTATAGATAACTTTTGAAATTTTTTTGTTACAATCATGCAACATTTTTCAACAAATATTGGTTATGAGACATCAATTAAAGTAAAATTTTCATTGTCCATATACATCAATATTTCCTATAATAATACTAAATTTTTTTCACAAATTTCAGTAAAATAATTTAGTTAGAAATATCGATGACACTCTTGTCGGTAATTAATTGTGTAAAATACTGACAAAATTCCATCTACCATGTCATTGGTAATTTGGTAAAGTATAAATGGAAAACTTTTGGTAAAGTTCAGACCAATTAATTGGCGGATATTTAGTAGCTAATATTTTTGTATGTATTTTGTCAGTAATTTGACAATAATTTATGTAATAATTTTCAACCGGTGAAAAGGTTCTTTATTGTCGGAAATTTGAAGAAAATCCTTCGAAAAATTTACCGGCAACATGTTTGTCAATAATTATTTGTCGGTAAAAGTAAATTTTCTTGTAGTGTATGCTCTACATTGCAAAGTCACTTCTTGGAAAAATCCGACAAGATCAAACCACATCAACTTTTCAACTTGAATTAAGACCCTAACAATCAATCAACCTTTCAGATTAAAGGCATCAGGGTGACAAAGAGTTCCCGGTGAATGAGCAAAAGAGAAAGAACAAGTGAGAGAGACAGAGAGTAAAGATAGATGAGAAATAGAGAGAAGACAAATAGGAGAGATAGAGAGCATACGAGACTAAAGACGGATGAGAGAGAGGAGGGCTCGTTGGTCGATGATTACTCGAAGGGGATCGTCGGTCGTTACTATGTAGGAGGAGGCTTGCCGATAGGTAGAAATGGGGAGGCAGTGTCGTGATTGCTCTAGGGATGCTGAAACATGAGAGGGGGGAGAGAGAGAGAGAAGAGGAGAGAGATCTGAAACTTTTTAAATGGGAATAGATGGAGTATGATATTATATTATAATATAAGAGTAAACATGATATTTATTATAAATTGGTGCTATTTTTTAAGTTGGGTATAATGTGGTGTTACTATTGTAAAATGTGAGAGGAAAAGCGCTCAATTAGGCCATTAAAACTATTTAAATATTACTATTTCACAAAAAAAATCAAAACATTCGCTATCCGCTCTCACTTGCATGTGTTTTGACAATCAATTAATTAAGGCAACATTTTAGTGATAAAAAAATATATGGTAATATTAAATTATGATATCCTCTTAAATAAGGTATTAATTTGAGTAATATCAATTGAGAAATTTATTATTGGAGAGTTTTATCCTTCATGGCTTCAAAATTGAATTAGTTACATTCCATTAAATTTCTGAATACTAAGTGGGATATCGAAAAATTATTATCCTCCAATTTGTCTCCCAATCTTTGGATGAAAGCATCATTGAATTTATGTAAATTGCTCCTCCAATTAGCTCCAATTAGTGTCTTATCCGGTGGCCGAATTCTCATATTTTCGTCCAATGGACGTCCAAGCCAAAAGGACGAAAGTATGTTTGGCTCGTCTCCACATTTTGTCCACATGGTGTTCACTTCTCCGTCCATTTTATATCCAATTTCCGTCCTAAAGGATTTATTTTTCTGTCCACTTGCTGTTAATTTATCATGAAAAAGTGAAATTCCTCTCAAAGTGGATGAAGTTTTAACGAAATTGTAAATGGATTAAGGAAATTATAATGGAGTCACACAATATTGGTGATCTCCTTGTGTGTATATATACTAGTAATGAATGATACAAATATGATTCATGAAGTAACACGTAAATGATTTACGATACATGAGAATATTACGATATAAGAACATTCCATAGATATATTCCTCAATACGCCCCCTCAATCTGTTGGTGGTGAAGTCACTGACAGATTGCTGCAGTGTGACTGGAACATGGAGAGGGAAACATTCTTCATGAGGATATCTGCAAGTTGAGAGGATGTAGGAACATATCGAATGAGTAGATCACCACGTGACAGTCATTCCCGAATAAAGTGATAGTCCACAGCAATGTGCTTGCTACAATCATGTTGAACAGGATTGGTAGCTCAATAGGTAGCACTGATGTTGTCACAACAAGCAATGATGCGACTTGGAGAATGGAGACCAATGTCAACGATCAATTGACGTAACCATAATGTTTCAACCACTGCATATGCTAAGGCTCGATACTCAGCTTCAATAGAACTGCGTGACACTGTTGGTTGCTTTTTAGAGCGCCAAGAAATGAGATTATGTCCAATAAAAATAGCATAACCAATGGTGGACTGCCGACTGTTAGGACAACCTGTCCAGTTAGCGTCAGCATAGGCAGTATTCTGTAAATTCGAGGAGCAGCAAAGAAGTAGCCCTTGTGAGGATGTGCCTCATAGATAGCGGAGGATGCGTTTAACTGCATGTAGATGAGATGTGCGAGGGGCATGCATGAACTGGTTGACCAGGTTGACCACATAGCATATGTCTGGTTTGGTGATTGTGATGTGCTGAAGTGCTCCAGACTTCTATATTTTGTAGGGTCTGGTAATGGTTCTCCATCTATTAACGATAGCTGAGATCTAGATGGTAAAGGTGTCTTAACTGTAGAAGAGTTACTCATGCCAGAACGATGTAGGAGATCAGTGATATATTTTTGCTGAGAAAGAAACAGGGAATCTGGACTAGTGTTGGCCCGAATACCTAGAAAATAGTGTAGGTCTCTTAGATCTTTCATTGCAAATTCATTTGATAAGATATGAATGAAATGATCAAGTAAAGCAGGTGAGCTTCCCATAAGGATAATGTTATCAACACACAAAAGCAGCAGAATCACATGTGGTCCTTTGCGATATATAAAAAGAGAGGAATCAAAAAGACTAGAAGTGAAGTTATTAGAGAGTAGAAATGTACTGAAGCGGTTGAACCAAGCACGAGGTGCTTGTTTCAAACCATAGATGGACTTGTGTAGACGATAGACATGTTGAGGGAACAGAGGGGAGTGAAGCTAGGAGGTTGCTTCATATAGACCACTTCATTTAACGTTCCATGAACAAATGCATTTTTGACGTTTAATTACCGGATGGGCCATCCTGAAGAGAAAGATAGTGAGAGAACAAGACATATTGTAGATGGCTTAACAATAGGACTAAAGGTCTCATGTAATTGAAGCGTCCATCTTTGTTGACGCAAATAATTGCCGATAATTGAATAATTTCATGTAGTGAAAGCCAAATACCTCAGAAACGAAGAGGCTTCCAAGGTTCTCACTTGTCTACGATGAGGATACTAGTTTTCAGTGTTTACATCATTGCTGAAGCTGGGAGAATAACCATTCATTTGTCCAAGGGAAGCAATATCATTCAGGTAAATTTAGGCGTGGACCTAGAAAATACAACAGATCTCGAGATCGACTGTGATTGTGTAAAAAAATGGGATATTATATTTAATTACTTTTCTTATTATTGGATTTTAATAATAAGATATCTAGTTTTACGTAATTTCGATCAGCCTTGGACTCCACTGAATTTTTCTAGTTCAGGACCCATGTAGCACATTTAGATTTTTAACAACTTAAAAATCACTTGAAATTTATGTAGGGCCCAAAAATTCGATATTTCGGAACCAGTTGGGTCTTTTTTGGGTTTTCAATTTTCATTTGCAAATTAGAGAGAGTTTGAAATTTAAACATTAATTTTGAAATGGCAATGTGGAGATCAAATTGATCCGTAAAATCATGTTGTTGTCACAAAATTTTTTGTATTTATAGCAATCCTTCAAGCAACAATTTACACTTGCCTTCAAGGAACCATTTTGTAGATTCCAATTTCACCGAGAATTTTGTATGACTTATAGCGATGAAGGAATATCGTTCACAATTGAGGGACAAAGAAAAATCTCGTGATAGAATTGAGATATCATGCAAAGTTCATGCATTAAATAGGCATTTATTTGTAGTTCCAAGAGGGGCAAGTTTATCAATTTTAATGGCCGTTTGCAATTACTGTCGACAACATTAACGGAATATTGATGATATGGTAGATGTAGGAAAAAAACTAAAAGTTCATGACCATTCTCATTAAAAAGGAAAGATCGTGGTAAAATTAAAAAATAGATAAAATTAGTGTATTATAAGGTCATTTATGCTTATTTAAATTATTGGATATAACCCTCTAGAAATTGCAATTTAATGTGAACCACATGGTGTCAGTGGGCTGGTTCCCGTTTGTTTGTGCACGGGTCTCAAACCAATTGGAAGCACATATTAATTAGGGCAAATTAGCTGAGAATCAAATGAAGGACAAAGTCTTATGTGATTCAGCTGGGGAAAAAGCACCAATGGTACAAAAAATTTGACTAATGTTATAATATGATACAAAATCTTTAAAACGTTATAGAATGGTACAAAATCTTTGAAAAGTTGATGCTGATGGTCCAAACCATAAATTAACTACTAACATCGTCAGAAACTGTTGACACGGCGCTTACATTGCTGCTGACGTAACGCCTACGTGACTGGTAATTCAATAAATTAAATGATATAACAATAAAAATCTAGGAAAAGAAGCAACAATGGTACAAAAAGTTTGGCTAATAGTACAATACGATGCAATATCTTCAAAATATTATAGAATTGTACAAAATATTTAAATTTGTGTTATTATTTTATTTTGTTGGAAATTCCAAAGTTTCCAATGACACATTATAACTAATATCATTGTCACCATCATCGATATGATATTTAGGATTATAAATATATGAATCATCATTGGAGTGATTATCATCAGTAACTTATTGTTTTTGATGATCTGTAAAATACATATGTCAATAAACTAAAAAATTTAATCCAAAAAAGTGTCTAAAAATCGAGATTATAAATTTTAAGTCCTAATGATAAAAACAATAAAGTCCTAATTGCAAAAATAATATCCGATACTTAAGCATTAGAGGAACGTTAAGCCAAGTAATCCTCTCCCATATTTGTGTCCGTGTGGTCTTTACGAGTAGTGACCATTATGGTCTTAGTCTCCGTACTCTCTGAGGCATTGTTGCGATGAAGAAGATTGCTGCAAAGTGGATTGGTGATGATTACGACATATGAGAGTTTGTGAGGGGAAAAGGTAGATGGATGGACTTAAGATTTTATTTGCCAATAAATATAAGCATAATAAAAATATAAAAATTTTATACTATATTATAATGTTTTGACACATTTGTATCATATTGTAACATTAGTCATTTTTTTGTAGTATTGGTGCTTTTTTTGGAGGTTTTTATTGCCATGTCATTCAATTCTCCAAGTCAGCGTCCAGGTAGGCGCTACGTCACCTGCAATTAACGACGTTAATAAATAATTAATGGTTTGTACTATCAGTGTCAACTTTTCAAAAATTTTGTACCATTTTGCAATGTTTAAATATTTTGTACTATATTATAACATTAGTCAAATTTTATGTACCATTCATGCTTTTTCCCCTGATTCAGCTGTATCATCTGATAATATTGACGTAATATATTCACCCAATTATAATTCACTATTTATTAACGTTTTTATTCTTTTTAAGATTTAATAATTATAACTATATATGTGTTAATTAATATCAAATTTTAATTGGATGGATATATTATATTAATATTCTCACGTGACGTATCTGATCCACGAGAGACTTCTTGGAACGAAGAGACGTCGCTTTATGAAGGACAAAAGAAAAGGGAAGATAGTGGTCACCTAAAATTCCTATCAAATCCTTCTATTAACTAATCCACGTCGATTCATATTGGTACTTTGGACCCACTTATGGCCATTTGTCAAGTTGCAAAATCTAATTAGAATAGACTAATTACATATCAGTCCAATCCGTCATGGCCCACAGGGAGTTTGTCATCTTTTTATTTTTTAGATGTATACCACCCAGTATCAGAACCCCATAAACCTTAACTGATTCAAGTTCGAGTTAGGTTGGTCCATTAAGGCGGTAAAACTCTCTTAATATAAGTTTTCTTTATTCACAATATTTGAACTCATAATCTTAATTAAAGAAAAGGGATATCAAATTTTTCAATCAACTCAATTGATGGAATCTTTTTTAATTTTTAATATATAGAAATAATAGAATCTCAAGGACATATGATGTAGTGTAATTAATTTTTTCAGTTATAAGATAAACTTTGTCGATTTAATTAGAGACAAGGAGTGGAAAAATAAACCAGTTCTTTTGATTTTTCGATATTTAGTAAAAAATTGAGTATCAATGAAAAATTGAAGTATGACAAAAAGGGTAGACAGAGAGTGAGAGAGAAAGATTGGATAAGCAAATTTACTGTCATACCCTTAATTTTTCTTAATACAACAATTATTAAAAATTGAATTTTATGTGCTTGTTGGTAATTTAGGAAGGTAAAAAGTACATGGAGGACTTGTTCCCATATATAATATAGATATATCATATGATTTGTTAACCAAATTATAAGAAAGTGAGAGTTTTGTTAACGTTTAATCACTCTAAACCTAGTATTAAGGAGATCATGAATTTGATCATCACCAACTAGATCCATAAAACTTATTAAATAAAGATAGATTTGATCTATCACATGAAAATTATGTGTAAAATTTTACTTGGACCGATAAGAAACTGAGTCTATTTCCACACAAAATTTAAACTTTTAGGTTGTGATACTTAGTTCTTTTATAAATAGAAATTTATACTTTAACCCAATCAATATGAGATTTAATTCTCAATATGCAATTTAATCTTCTGCATTATGGGTATATGATGCTAGATGCATGACGCATGTTGATAAATTTTCCATTGGCCTATAAGAGGTTGGTCCCATAACCACCTAAAAAACTACGCTAAGGTTGCATTATTAATCTCTGATAAAAAAAAGGGTTGCATTATTAATCATCACATTATACGATTTACAACTGTTTCGTGCGTCTGTGCAAAGGGTGTAGTCTGAGGCCGATTCATTGAATTTGTGCTCACACAGGCAGTGGGTGTACCAAACGTTCCATTTGAACAAAGGCATCATGCAAGGCCGAATTTTTCCTTATTCGGTTCATGCCCTCGGATCGACTTTCCTTCTCTAAAAACTGAGCCTTTTGCCCATAAATTTGTCCATTAGCATACACGTCATCTCTATTTTTCCTAAATAGTTTTTCAGTAGTTTCGACCTTCAATTCGGTTCACTTTGGAGCTCGAAGTTTAGTGCTAATTCAACTGCACAAGCAGTTGTATCCTGGGATATCGACATCTATGCTTCCTTAGTACGACCAAGAGGAGATAAATTAATTTTAAGAACATTGTAACTGTCGCATGCCTCGATAGTCAGTACAATTTATTTTTTAGTATTTCAATTCAGTTATTTTATCTCATTTTACTATATCAAATGTATGATTTTGTATCACGAAATTTTTCTTTTTAAATTTTAATTGTGGCCATCTGAGACGATCATACATATTATTTTGCTAACAAAGTTTTCTTTCAATAATCAAGCTTCTAAACCAATGATTATGTTTTGAACGGTAATTATATGTCTATTTTTTGTTGGATGGTAATAGTATATTTCTGTTACTTTAAGAAGGAGGCGGTAATTTTAACCTCTCATCTTGTGTTCAAAAGCTGTGCTCTAACCTAATTTATTTTATAATATGAGCTCAAGAATAGTACGGCACCTTCACTTGGTTACTTTACTGTAAATCAACCCTTACTACACACGGAATTGTCAATTATATAGTCGATTGTAGACTATTTGTCGGTTCCCCATGTGAACATGCAAAGACAATAGAAAGATAGGACTGAGCCGCTAATAGTTAGCCAAAATGGCTAGTACAAATAATACCAAGGCAAACTCCTTCCTATCGAGCTACTATATCAATGTTATAGTGGAGCTGGTCCGAGCATCTCCAATGATTTGAACATGGTGTCGGATGCTTTAGCTTGTTCCTCCATGCTTCCTCATATTGCTCCAATCTCCTGTTGATCTCCTTCGCAGCCATGATAGGATCTGGCAGATGCTGATTGATTTTGTTGTTGTTCCTTGTTTTTCAAACATAATCCATTGCGATTGTTGCCTAAAAAGGAAACTGTGATGGATTTCTCTTAGCAACTGCTGACTTTTATCAACAGATAGGATCATTTTAACCCTTTCACCAATATCTATCTAGGGAAATCAGGCACAGATTCAGAAAATTCGTTCAAGGAGAGGATTAGACTCCATAGAAGAGTAGCTAGAAGAATTCGGGGGTGGAATATGATAATTCAATAAAAAAAATTGGATAAAATATAGTAAAATGCATATAGTATGTTAAGGATTTTTCCGAATTCAAGAAGGCGTTCCTCTCCTAAACCCATGCTTAGCAACAATGCTAGGTTTAGGGCCCACTTTAATCTAGACCAGACAATAGCAGTAAAGGGACAATGCAAAAAGGGGAAAAAAAGAAAAGAAAAAAGAAATGTGATCCAAAATGTCAATAGCATCAAAGCACAAGTGGCAAGAGTTAGTGTTCAATAGGAATCTCTGCGCAAGGTTGGCAGCGCATTCCATAAAGCCTTCCACAGAATTAGCATATGGGGTTCATGAATTTTGGCTCTCTGAAGCACATTCCAGCTGTGGAAAAGAGAATTCTATGGAACTGCTGGACTTTGCCTGATAAACATGTAAGCTGATTTGGTGGAGTGCTGGCTATTAGTGGAGCGCTGGTTATTGGTGGATGAGAGCCACTGGAGGTGGTCCTCTCTTCTCAGATCAGGGTGAACACTTGCTATAATAACATCCAATGTGGTGCGAGCAAACAGCTCACAGAGCTGAAAATTCCAGGATGAGTTATGGTTTAACAGATGGTTCACTTTCCTCATCGATAGGCTCGCAGGTGAAGGAAGGTTTTAAGATGGGGCTGGTAGATACCTTGGGCTGTTAGGCACCCAGGGATGTGTCCAGACATTGATCTTATGCCCATTCCTTGAATGAGATTCCTTCGAGGAGAAGGTCCATCACCTTGAATATGCCTTGCCAGAAGAAGGAGCTTATTGGCTTTGGGATACGCGAAAGGAATGATTGGTGCTTGAGATAGCGGTTCCTCAGCACCATCTGGTGAGGCTTTAGACTGTGATCAGCCAAGTCCTACACTTGTTTGGATAGAAGGGCCAAGTTGTGATCCTGCATTTTACAAAAATCCTAATCCTCCTTGTAATTTAAGATGATACATTAAGTCCCATGACTTTAAGTGCAGCTTCTTTTGGCCTGCATTGGAAAAGTCCTACCAAAAGTCTGAAAATTGGAGTCTAGTTTGCTGGAGATAGACTTTAGTAGGAGAAAAGTGGTCACTTGTTATTAACAATTCGCTTGTTAAAGGTATTTTAGAAAGTTTAAAGATAAGAAACTTGTTGTTTCTTACTAGAAAACTGTCTTTTCTTTAACATGTTCCTCATATCGCTTATGAGTAAATATTCAGTGTTAGTAAATAACGAGTTTATTTTGTGTCACCATTCAAATTTTGATACATATAAAGTTAATCTTCAAAAATTGTAAAAACTTTACACCTGTCAAAATGTGAAAAATTTTTACACAGTAAACTTGTTGTATGTTATACATTGAATATTTACTCATTGCTAACAATCTGCTTGTTGTTTCCTCTGCTGCTTTTCTTCTCTCCTCAATTCTCATAGGCATGGCTGGGAAACGTACTGGATCTCTTGCTTTGAGTCTGTTGGGTCAAGACCGTGCCTATATAACTGATGCTTACTAATGAGCATAAAATTCGTCGGAGAATCCCTTAGAAAACGTCTTCTCCTAACTGTTATAATATCGTGCTTCAAGGACCTGTAAAAGGGAATCGGGATAGTTCCAACTTCTATTTCCAATGCTTAAATGAGAATAATATTCAAAATGATGTTTAATATTCAATATGATACGGGTAAGGCTTGATTAGGTAAGCTTACTGGGCCTATTGTCTAGAGCTCTCTCATTTACCATGCGAAGCAAATGCTCTTCGTTGGTTAGTATATATACTACACGCCGACCCGTGTGTTGCACAGTAGACAATATAAAGTACTATTAATATAGTAAGTATGTATCTTTTTGTGTAATATATAGGTAAAGAAATAAATTAGAATGAGAAAAATGCTCCAGGGTGAGGAGTGGGTATGTAAATGATATAAGGAATCATACACATACAATTAAATATGATATTATGACTCATATACAAGAAATTAATTTTAAATAATTTTGATTGAGGGCAAATCGCCCTCTAAAGTCATATAGTAACAGAAGATATAAACTTTTGATATTGCACGGTATTTCAATTTATACTACAAATTCTCATGGCCCCGTACGCATGAGAAAAAATGCACAAGGCATGATAAACCAAAGGATACATGCTTTTCACAAGGGAATTTTGGATGGTGAGGATACTAATATTTTTTCTTACCACTAGGTTGACCCTTAGGCTTAGTGTGTATATGCGGGGACGGATCCAGAAAATCAAATTAAGGGGTAAAACAAAAAAAGAGATAAAAGATGGAATTTAGGGGTGAAATGATATAATTTAATAAAAACATAGATAAAATCAGTAAATTTTATATAAAATCTTGCAGATTTTCCCGAGTATATACATTGTTCATTCGTTGAGGTTAAGCAACAATAGATTTTAAACATACGTTGATATGAGAAAAAGAGTTTGATACAATTAGTATTGTCCTCGTCCAATAATCTTGGTACAATAGATTTTCAACTATATTTGATGTGATTTACACATGAATATTCCGTGATAATTGGTTCTGGAGCATTCTCCAAAAGTTCCTGATCTTGTAATTTCCTACCTTTTTTAAAGCATTTTCTCTACATATTCATTTTTTTCGATCTATACCACTTATATCCAGAAATCCAATGGGTCCTAACTAATTCAGTTCAAATCGAATGAAGCTATTAGGGGATAAAGCTCTTCTAAAGCGAATTCTCTCCATTGACAAGGCTCAAACCCGATACCTTACTTAAGGGTGAAAATATCCTATCACTTCAACTAATCCATTTTGGATATATACTTTTTTTTAAATAATGATAAAATTATCAGTACTCTCTAAAAAATTGTGTCAAGGGAATGACACTTTCAACAAACTGTGTAATAAGTATGTTACGTAACAGTGTTAACATAGAGGTACAAATAAATAAGATTCATGTATTTTAAGATTTTTTAATAAAATCACAAAAATAGAAAAATAATCGTAGAAATAATTGAATATGATTGGTTTGCGATACCACGTCAGCGTTGTCACATGATGTACCTGTTATATACAAGACTTTCTCCTTTAAAAAGCCGCCAATGCCTCTTGAGGAATAATTTTTTGACCCATTGGAGGAGAATCTTGTGTATAACAGTGTTAGCACCTGGCAGTACCTACGTAACGATACCAATCAATGAAATCAAGCCAATTTTTTTTAGGAATTTCTTATAAAATTAAAAAGGAAAAAAATAATACTAAAAGTGGCTTGATTTTATACTGGGACACCATTACATACAAGACTTTCTCCTTGGAGAGAAATCACTACAAGAAAATTGCCATTTTCCAGAAATATGTCGGAAATCAGTCGGAAAATCACTTTCCCAATGGATTTACCGATGGATACATGCCGTCGCATTTTCCCTTATCGGGAACTTAATTCCAATGGATCCCCAATAGACGTCCATCGGGAATAACGAACTACCAACGGCTTAGTGACGATCTGACATCTGACGGATTGCCGATGGTTTTTCTATCAGTAATCCTCAAAATGTTTTCCGAAGGATATCCGTCGATGATCCGTTGGCTATTCTGGATACGAAATTTTTACAAATATTGATATATTCTATTTTATAACTATTTATATGTTAAATTTATCAATCGATTAAATTAATAAAATATTATTAATAAAAAACATTGAGCCAATTAAGCAAGTTAATTTCATTAATTAGAAATATTTACAATATTTGTCCAAGAAAATGAAAAATATAAATAAAATATTAAAACCCTAATTATTATGTTTTCATGGCAACGGTGATGCTCAGTGGATTGGTGGCGCTCGGGGAGGGCTCGTGTTGGCGCTTGATGGGTCTGCTCGAGGCTTGGGTTGGCGGTCGATGGCTCGGTGGGTCAGGGGTAGGCCTCGGCGGCGCTGGTCGTGGCTGGGTGAGGCTCGGAGGTCGGGGCCGTTGGTCGAGCTCGCTGGGGCTCGGAGGAGCTCCGAGCTGGGGCTACGTAGCTCGTGGCGAGCTCGCTCGGTGGATCGAGGGAGGGGCTGGCCAGGGCTAGGTGCCTGTTGTTGGGCTCACTCGGAGGTCGGTGGTTGGGCTCACTCAGAGGTCGGTGGTTGGGCTCAGGCGTCAGGGCTCGGGGCTCGACCGTCGTGGCTCAGGCTCAGTGGGTCATGGCGCGGACTTGTAAGTTTCGAGATGGCTCGTCTGTGACTTGACCGGGAGAGAAATCGCCCGAGGAAATGGGAGAGGAGAGGCCCGGGTTCGGGATATATATGGACATATTTCCAACGGCTTATCCGTCGATAAAAGAACGGGAAATATTCTACCAATGAAATTCAAATACCAATGGATAATTCGTCGGTAAAACTCTCGCATGCTCCCCGCCATGACATACCACGGAATATCGATTGGTAAAACTCCCATGTGCTCCCCGTCATGACATACAGACGAAATTTTTGACAGAATATCCGTCGGTAAGTCCGTCGATATTTTTATGACGGGTATCCGATGGAGTATCCGATGGAATATCCGTTGGAAAACTCCGCGTATAATTGCGATGAATTATCTGTCGGAAATCCGTAAGAATCAACAATGGATTGTGGTCCGTCGGTAAGACCCATCGGTATTCAGCTATTTTGTTATAGTGAACATATAGATGTTTACTAGGACCTCAGTCCCTTATTATCGGAGACACTAAAGAATTCGGGAAATTAAATAAGTTCATGTTTTGACTTAGTTAATACATATTAATTTATATTCTGATTCTATTTCTAATTTAGGTAAAATTTGTTAGAAATTGTGATCCTTATTTTTGAACTTACTTGTCTTAGCATATAAATATGTTATTCTTTTATATAATTTTATGATCGCTCAATATAATATATTTTGCGATTTAGCGTATGATCTACTATATTTATCGTTTTCTCTTTGTCATTCTCTCATCTTACTTTATATTTCAACATGATAATAGAGTCAGGTTCATCAAGTCTGTTACCACCTTCTATTGAAGTCGTCGATATTGTTAAAATGTGTGCATCATTCACATGGTTTTACCCCTGTCAAGGAAGAGAAAGATGGAAGGGTTTCTAGGTTTCTATTGGAGCTAGTAAGAGAAAAACTCATTTTCATTCATTGTCTGAATCCTGCTGGTAGAGTGATTATTCGACTAAACCGAGAAATCATTAAGTTGAATTATTATACAATGAAAGTTGTTATGGATAAACTTTTTGATTTATTTCATTCACGTCTTATTTATATCTATTATTTTGGAAATTTATAATTCTTCCATGAAGAAGCCGAATGAAACCAAAGTTTCATGTTCGGTTTTGAATTAGAGACGTTAAAAATGATCCTTTTGTAGCGAATTCTTTATTAAAAAATTGAGAAACTTAATACAAATTCAGAAAAAGAAATAATAATAACGTGGTCTCGGGCATTTATTATTGTCAATTACTTCATTTAACATAAAAAAAAACTGTAGTGAAGGTTTGGATAAAACCAAAAGAGATAAAAATAAACCAACTAAATTTTCTTTGGCCGAATTATCGATTAGAAGATTTAGCTTGTATGAATCGATATTGGTTTGATACTAATAATAGCAGTCGTGTTTTTTTTTAACACGTATGTGCTTACTAATAAATTTTATTTAATTAATAAAATATTTAAAAAAATTTTCCTTCATCCATTCCATTAGTTCTGGCTCGGTCTTGCCAAATTACTTACCCTTCCTTTCTAATTTATTATGTTATTCACTAATTGATATCTATAAGTTTAATGGATAATGAATGAGTGAAATCGAGTCAAGTTGACTCATTGAGAGATAAAACTCTTCAAATCATGAATTTTTATAATCTATATTATTATATGCAAACCCGTGGGAAGTTTGATGTCTTTTTTTACTTTCCATATTTACCCTCAATATAATTTACATATTAAAATTTATGGCATGCATATGATTTTCATACCAAGAGTAAACCAATAATTTCAGTAATTTTTCTCTCACTCCATATTTATGATCTTAACAACAAAGATATTTTGTTAACTGCTCAGAGTCTCTTATCTCACTCAATATCTACAATTTTAGCAGTAAAAATATATCACGTTTTTTTAAAAAATAATTTGAAATTGTAAAAATGAAAAAGTAAACTTAACGTAGTATACTGATGAAAATTAAGAATCCTATACTTACTATTGTCAGTAAAAAAATATACTTTATTTATCGAAAGTTTTCTCAATTCCCCTATTCTGCTTATTTTTATTTAATTTGAACTACTCCTTTTTATGATATAATATATTATTAACAATTCCATGCGTAGCACGGGTCACTCTCTAGTGTGTGTGTATATATATATATATGTAAATGAAAAATAAAAAGGAAAACAGAAATTATAGCAGGCTGCCATGTGAAAGATTAGAGAAGGGATTTGTAACCATGTTTACTATATAAGAATATAAATGTGGGATCTTCGTCTTTATTACTTTAAGCAAATTCAAATGTTTTTGGTCTCATTTTCGTGTTCCAAAAACGCCATCAATCAACTTTATTTTATAGTTGATCAAATTTAATTTTTTTCATAATTTTAGTATAATTATATATTTTATTAACTTTTCTGTTAATTATTTTCGTGATTCTTTTAATTATACAATCTGTTTTTACTCTTTTGAAATTCTCCAATTCTCGATTTGTAGCTTTCACAAAAATCTACTTTATTTATTTGAAACTCTTCTAATTCTCCCGTTTTGCTCCCTTTTTATTTGATTTAAAGTATTCCTTTTTGTGATATAATATATCATTCATAATTCCGTGCGCAGCACGGGTCACCCTTTATTTTATAAAATTCAAACTCGAAATCTTATTTAATCAATCGATATTAGTGATTTTTTCCCCTTAATTATTATGTCATGCGGGAATAGGAGAAAATTAAATTAATATTTTATTTTCCGGATCCCAATAGAACTTAATCATTAAATTATTAGCGTAATCAGTCGTCTAATCACGATCACAATCTTTTTTTATTAAAATATATTGACTTAATCACTCTTTCGTGTGTGAGGTTTCATGTATGCACACACAAACAAATAGAATATAATATAATACACATGGGACTGGGAGTAAACCTATCATTTTTTTACACGATACGGTAATCTGACACGATACGATAACGAAGTTATGTGGTTTGGGTCAAGCCTATTTAGACACGAACATGTCCAAATACGATAAATAAACCCGTTTAAGTGAGTTAAACATGTGTAATCCGATAAAACATGTATTTCATTATTTTAATATAAATATTGAACTTATTTAATATATTTATATAAAAGAGTTTATGATATGTAAAATATTGCATATATTACTTGTTTTATTATTGTCAAATATTACGTTATATGGTCAATAATTAATTAATCTTATTATTTATTATACAAATTGTATATAAATATGATTATTTTACTACTCGTATTATATATTATTAAAATATAATTATATATTGTAGGCATTCTATATTAAATGAGTCAATCCGGTTTAGATACGTTTTAGACATGATTGTTTAGACACGAACCCAATTAAACATAAAAAATAAATGTGTCATGTCCAGGTCATCAAGGTTTCTAACCCGAACACGTTTAAATACGACACATTTAAACACTATACAACACAATTTACCTGACCTACATGGGGGAGATCCTTATAAATAGAATATAACTAGAGACGGGTGATCTGTATAGGTAAATTCATTTTTTTCACCAATATGAGTTGGTTTAAGTGGTAAGGCACTTGTTCTCCTTAAGCAAAAGTATCGGGTTCGAGTCTTTGTGGATGGAGAAAACTTTTACAGGGAGAGTTTTATCCCTTAAATGGGCCGACCCGGCTCAAATTGGATTAGTCAGTAGTATACACCAAAATTTTTTTTCCTAAAAGTAATCTACATCACATGCATGGGTAAATTCATATCCGTTATTTTTCTGGTTAGATAATTCATATACTTTATCATGTCTCTTATAAAAGTGGTTCTTTTTATGGATAAGAAAATAGTTGTGAGAAAATTCACTCGAAAAAGGGTTCCAGCAAAGGAATTACTGGTTCCGACAGCGTCGACGTGGGAGACCCTATGCCTCGTACACCAGAATCTCTTTAGAAAAACAAATTGAGAGCCATCCAATTCATAGATTCCTCTTTCGTGAATCGAATGCGAAGGTACGGAACCAATAGAGTTTAATAAAATTTTCTCAATTTATGAGTTGACTTGGTCATGTTTAACTAAAAGTTATTTACTGTGATTTATATTAATTTTTTTAGGGAAAATGTTTGGATTCAATCATCGATTTTTATTCTTTTCTATTTTAGTTCTAATTTTTTTAGTTGAATATAGTTCTTAATTTTTTTTTCTATTTGGTTCTCTCTAAATTTCTTTATTGTTTTATTATTAAAAATATTATTGAAAATCTCAGTGAATAGAAAAATAAAAAGAAAATGTTTAATTTAGAAAAGACACACATGTGGTATCCAAAGGAGAATGAGGGTGATTGCTAGCAGCTATCCCTATCTCTATAAAGTTAACCTCCGAGAGAGTGAGGGCTCGCAGGCAATCGCCCCTTCCTCTTCGGACTAAATCTACTCATCCAACTTTTAAATTTCATAGTTTTAAAAATCTTTTTATGTAAATTTTTAATAATGAAATAATAAATAGTACTAAAAACATGCTTAGTGATGGTTCGGTTGGGCGTAAAATTTTCACTTTCTGGAAAGTAAAAATTTTACATCCTTTTTTTCCGAAAAGTGATTCCATAGAAAAATAGTAGCATTCTTACTTTCTATGTGGACGTCATGCCAAAAATCCTCATTCACCCTTTACTTCCTACGATAAACACCCCTTTGCGTCCGTTATTTGTAGAAAAAAATAAGGATATTATTGTTAAATTATAATATTTTCTATCAAATTAAACCTTATAATATTATATATTCAATTACTTTTTTAACAATCTAAAATGCTTTTTAAACATAATAATTTTATGTTATACCCTACTTTTCATATAAAATAATAACTTTAAACATAATCAAACTTTATCCCGTAATTTAACAATACTCAAACCAAACGCCCTTAAGGAACAAAGTTGATGAGTAAATTCGACCAAGAAAGATTTATAAAAAAGATAAAAAAAAATAAGAAGAAAAGGTTAAGAAACAAATTCAATCTTTTTAATAATAAATAATTTTGACTTTTTAAAATAATATATTGGACAATTGTGATGGAAACGGCCGTACCATCTATGAGTTGCCTTACGCAAAAATCTCCCGTCCGTGAGAGGAGAAATTATTTTATACAGGTGCAATGCAACCGTCAATAAGATCTATTTAATTTTTAATTCAATTTTTATATCTCAAAAATTATTTTCAGTGTGGTCCCCGTAATTATATACCGTAACAAAAGATGCTTCTCCCGTGACAGAGATATGGGGAAGTAGAAGAACTGCCGTCTGCTCCTTCGCTTCTTCATGCAACCGTTTCTTATAATGCTTGGACTTGTATCGCAGGCGGGGTCAGGTGTATGAGCTGAAACACTCTGCCTCTCTCCCCTTCACCCTAAATAAAGCCTTTGGGTTCTTGAAATTGTTGCTTTC
>JAOYND010012227.1:0-12600 GCA_025802135.1 Lagerstroemia fauriei | reverse complement strand
GAGAGATGCTCTGGAAGGAACATGAAGGATACAAGGCAACTTGTTAAGCAAACTTTAAGAAGGAGAGATTCGAACTACCTCCTTTTAACTTTAACCAAAAGTTCTCTTGTAGAGAACTTGCATAGATGATCATAAAGCACAAGTATCTTTTGATAGTGGTATTGAAAAGGAGGCCATAATGTACTTCTTGGAGAATAATGAAGGTTGAGAGGCAGTTACAACAGATATGTGGTCATCTTCTCCTTAAAAGAAAGGATTTAAGAATGTCACGACACATTTCATTAACTGCTCTTAAACATTACAAAGTCAAATTATTAGGTACATGTTTCAGCATATCCACTACACTCCGCTAGAGGCTCTTGTGATAGATTTTGACGAGCTTGTTTGCATGAGATTGAGCCTGTCTTGACTGACTTCGGTGCATTCAACAAGGTCTGGGGCTCTTGTGATTAAGTCTAGTAGTCAAATTTGCTCGGGGCTGGGGTTTAATAGGATCAACTTAGAGGGGGTTGGATTTGATGGTAGGATATTACATTGCACAGGGTTGAGAGCTCTTGTGACCAAGTTCCAAGTAATCGACTTTACACAGAGTGGGAGCTACTGTAACCAACTCAATGGGAGTTGCCTACGGACTTCGCGTACGTGCTTTATAAAGTAGGAGGCTCCTATAGCCGAGTCTAGGGAAGTTGGTTTATAAAGCAAGCTACTATGACCAACTTGGCACTAGTTTTGTTTGACTTATTAGAACTTGAAGCATGAGATCGGTGGCTAAGCGACTTTAGGGTAGTCAGGTTTCATTTACCGGTGGAGATCTACTAAATTGCTTATTTTTAATGATGTGGATTCTTGATACATGTTAGTCAATATATTGTACAAGCATTTAAAAAGAAAGGAACCATAAAAAGTACAAAGGACCTGTTAGCTTAGATATAAATTTAGATAGCATGGAATATACTGACTGATTATGGTGGGAGAAAGTGGAATCAAGAGGATGCTCATTTGAGCACCGTCAAGAATAATTTTTACATGTAGGGCTCTGTAATTCCCCTCAATAGTGAAAAGAGAATTGGACTCATTCAAATGGAAGTGGCTCTTGTTCCTATCAATGGCTTTAGTAGCTTGGTCAACCTTGCACTTGGATTTGCTCAACCAAGGCCGGAGCCGACTGGGATGATTAATGACCTGAGATACTGAATCTATCTAGGATAGGTTGGTTGGTATGTGGAGTATAGTTGGTCAATCCCCTAACTAGACTTTGCTAGTATAGGTCCAAGTTTGATAACTGAGCTTAGTAAAGTAGGTTATAGTCTACTTGATAAACAGGGACAAGTTGGCTACTAGGTTGCAATTCCTTCTGCATTGCAGCCTTCCCCAAGATCATACCAATTTTCCCTTAATGTAAAATATGTTTTGAGTTCTGTTGCGGAAATCTGGAATGGGGCCCGCTGAATGCTAGGGTAACTACCCCTATATATACATTGGTAACCGCCTGAAGCCTGGTAACCGCCTGTAACCGCCTCAGCAACTGTTCCCCCTATGACGATTTTGAACTTCCTGGGCCTGCTGAGGCCTCCTCATATTACTTCAAGGCTTTAGTCCTTCGGGCTGCCTCTAGGCTCTGGGCCTTTGGCCCATGGCCTAACATTTGCCCCCCAGCCCCTTCATTGCCTGTAGGAGCGGTGAATGGGGTATAATGTCTTCTGTTATGTTGCAACTCCTTGAAAGCGGTGGTGATATTCTTTCTTTTTGAGAGTGCACTAAGGAGTGCCAGACGAGGAGTCATACAGCTGCATTTGGGACCTAGATTTCAATTTGCCTTGCAGCCTTTGGCTGGCTTTTGCGACCTTGTTTGCTTCGTAACCTTTGGCTGGTAACACTGTAGTCGTAGCTTTGTTTATAGACGTCCCCTCAGCGTAGGGTCCTTTACACTTTTGTGAGGTCTTGGCCTTTGGCATTCGTAACTTTCAATTGGTTTTCACAGCTCGTAACTTTCAATGGGTCTTGGGGGCGTGTAGCCATCAGCTGACCTTCATAACTTACAGCATTAGCCTTTTGTGGCATTTGTGGCTTGCAGCCTTCAACTGGCCTTCGTGGTTTGCAGCCTTCAACTGCTTTCAACAGCCGTTGTGCCCTTGGATAATTAGCCTTTAATTAGCTTTGAACTTGTGTAATTGTTAATCAATGCTTTGTTGCATAGATCTTTGCAAACAACTTCACAATCTTTGATAGTTGACTTTGCCATCTACGAGAGTTTTCTTTCTTGAGTTTTTCCTCATATCTTTTGAAGGTCAAGTATGGTTGTAGAACACTTGCCCCCACCCCCCACTCTCACAATGTGCATGGATTGCGAGAGTATATCGTTGTGCGTAGGGTCGTTGAACGTGAAGAGGTTGTAGCGCAGAAGACTCAACTGTTAGAGGTTAAAGAGAAGAAGAAGTCTGGGAAGTAGAAGTGGAGCTCATACATGGAAGGTAGCAAAGTCTTGGATCTGCAGCTGCAAACTGAAAAGGTGGAAGTCGAAGACCTGAACACTCTCCTGGAGGTTGCTGAGAGGGACCTGTTGAAGGCAAAGGCTAATTGGGAGCGACAACTAGCAGAGAAGCTTGTTCGGACCAAGGAGGATCTATGCAAGAAGGAGCGAGAGGCCAAAGTCGCTCTCTCGGAGGCGAGAACAAAAGTTGTGGCTGAGTTCAAGTCCTCGGAGGAGTTTCAGCAATGTCTTGCCACTCAAGGTTGGGACGCGATGATCACCATATTGTCCAAGATTCGAGCCGAGATTCATAAACTGTCCCCTAGTTTTTCCGTAGATCAGCTTGAAGGTCTTGGGCTGCTACGCCTGTAGGAAGCAATAGAGTTGGCGACTGCTACTGCTGATGCTCCAATTCTTCCCCCTGATCCCGGTGATGCTGCTGTAGAGCCCGCTATGTTCAAGAATGGCTTTAGTATGTATAACTCCGAAATAGCTGACTTCTGACATAATGCGAGGCTACGTGCCTCCTACTCTCGTGGATCGGGGTGTAGGGGAGGAGCCAAGAGAGTACGTGTGCTGATATTGTAGTAGTGGCTGACGATGGCTTGGAAAGTATGTGTGCTTGTAGGGAACACGTCGACGAGGGGCATTGCATGACGGTAGCATTTAAGAGCTCACGCATGTGTCAATGTTATAAAGTAGCCATGTCGATGTTATGTACGACATAGTTGCGGGAGCAAGGCTCGCCTGTGGAGTGTGTGACTGTGCTTATGGGAGCATCGTTATATGAAAATAACGTCGCAGGGATGCGTCCCTATTGCAGGAGGGTTGCCACCGTCTGGGGTGTCGCAAGGTGGGGATGCATTCGTCGTATATGTGTGGGATGCCGCCACCCAGCTGACGGATATTTATCACTCAATAATCGAGGAATACCATCGTGAGGAATGCCTGCGGGGATGCGTCTCAGCATGGTGAGGGGTGCCGCCACTAGGCAAGGATCAGATCTCCGCAGAGTGTCGATGTAAAAACTACTGACGGAGAGAATCATATCAGACATCATCCCATAAGTCATACGATACTGATATTATAGAGAGCAAGAGCATGACATTGGTGGTGGTTAGACACACACCATGAGTAGAACAGAAATGGAGTAACTCTATGACTGCTTCAATGGTTCCATCATCTGTGACTGTGTTACCCATATGTAGCAAGGTGTTTGTGCCGCTTCGTTGCGGTCCTTGTATCTTGCTTGGTAGCAAAGATCTTGGCGTAGCAAAGGTGTTAGAGCTGCTTCGTGGCGGTCTTCGTGTCTGGCCTCGCAGCAAAGGTCTTAGTGTACCAAAGGTGTTAGTACCGTTTCATGGTAGTCTTTGTGCCTTTCCTTGTAGCAAAGGTTGTAGCGTCGCTTCGTGGCGGTTTTTGTGCCTTTCCTCGTAGCAAAGGTCTTCGCGCCGCGTCGTGGTGGTTTTTGTGCATTGCATTATAGTAGAGATCTTAGCGTAGAGAAGGTGTTAGCGCCGATTCGTGGCGATCTTTTTGCCTTGCCTAGTAGCAGAGGTCTTACAGCCGCTTCGTGGCTGTTTTGTGTGCCTCGCATCGTAACAGAGGTCATAGCATAGCAAAGGAGTTACGCCGCTTTGTGGCGGGCTTTAATCTCGTGAATTTTAGCTTCATGTAGTTCATGTGCATTGCTAATGCTGTAGCTCTTTGTGCCGCATCGTCTCTTTTGTTGTGACTCTTTAGGCTTTGAGACATCGTAGGTTCGTTGGTCGATTTTGATCTTTTGTTGTAATTCCTCAAGTTTTGAGACTTGTAGGTTAGTTTTTCTTATGGCCTCTGCTGCAATGTCCTCAAGCTTTGATGCTTGTAGGTTTGTTTTTCCTTCATAGCCTGAAAGTTGCGCTCCATGCCTCGTAGCCTGATTTCTTGCTGTGTGACATGTTGCACTTCATTACTCGTAGGCTGATCTTTTCCTTTGCGACCTGAAGGTTGCGCTTCATAGCTCGTATGTTGCCTTCTTATTTTGCACCTTTTGGGTCGCTTCTCCGATGGAAGAAGTTGATACGTGCCTTCTTTGACATTTTCCTCTTTATTTGACATGTAAGCTCATGAATAGATATCAGGATATAAAATTTTGAATTGTAGCAATAGCGAAGATAATTCTTCAAATCAAGAACCATATAAATGATTATGAGCTTAGTGACAATATTCATCATACGTTAGGTATGTTTTAAGTTCTCATGATAACACACATTTGTCACCATAGATGTAAAAATCTCAGTTTTAATTTGGTCAAACTCAGTTGCAAAACAATCGAAGGCCAACTAGTTTATGGTGGTTTTAATGTAAATCAGACTAGTGATTACGCTATATGCAAAGTGATTTTTATGGAATGAAAAATTCAAAATCTCATCTGATCATTCATATTAAAAGAGTAACTTTTCACATAAATGACTTTTTAGCCAAATCTTATTCGTGTAAACTGGAAGAAAAAAAGGATTGTTCATGACATATATGCTTTCTCCAAGCACGAACTGAAATGAAGAGATGAGTTAGATTAAAGCAAACCGTCGGGTTTGAGGCGACTTCAATCGGTTCAACAAACTCCGATTCATGATTTCATTCTCTTGCGGTGTTGGTTACGTTTCATTCTCTTGAGGTGGTGGTTACTTTCGCTTGCAGCAGCGGCGATTACTCCTTCTACGATGGCGGCAGTTACTTCCACTTCGCATGCCCTTTTCACGATTTCTTTTTTACACAAGCTTCTTATGGAGTTCTTGTCTCTCATCATCTTCCTTTTTCATCATTATCTCATCGATTCTCTGAATCGTGATCGAGCAATCTCTCCATAATGCAACAAACCACTAAAACCCGGATCACGGTCTACGGATTGATTCACCATGAGATGGTGCCGACCATCTATCACTCCTCCAAGATTTGCTGGTGCCTGATCCACCAAATTTTTGCTCGAATGGCATCAACCTTCATCATTCTTTGCGTTGAATTGTTGATTTCGATTCTCAAAAATTCTTCAATGATGCTGAAAGCGCAAACTTTGCTAACACTGCCAATCAACAACATTGTCTTCCCGAATCCTACTTGATGGCTTTTACCATCATGGAAAGAGAAAAAGAACATTTCCATGCATAGATTGTGATGAGTGATTTCCATGCACGAAGCGGTGATGAACATCCTCCTTTTCTTCATATGATCATTGATTTTCATGCATGAGGCGGTGGTGAACATCCTCCATTTCTTCGTTCGATCACACGGTCTTTCTTCGAGTTCCCACAGACGGCGCCAAATATTGCAGAAATTTGGAATGGAGCCCACTGAATGCTGGGGTAACTACCCCTATATATACATTGGTAACTGCCTGTAATCGCCTCAGCAACTGTTCCCGCCTACGACGATTTTGAACTTCCTGGGCCTGCCGAGGCCTCCTCATATTGCTTGAAGGCTTCAGGCCTTTAGGCTGCCTCTACGCTCTGGGCCTTAGGCCCATGGCCTAACAAGTTCCATGACTGATTCGTTGGCAATTCAAATAACATTGATCCTGGCAAAATTTCCACGATGTTTTTTGCCTTATTTTTTAGGGTGTTTTGATGGAGTTGACTCTATCGATTCGAAGTGATCTGGGACCTTGGAGGCTCATAGTCTACTAACAAAAGTGGGTAAGCTCTCAGGTATCGTTGTACCCTGGGAGACTGACTTCTACGCTTCCTCAGCACGACCATAAGGGGACAAATAAGTTTTAAGGAAACTATAACTGTCACAGGCCTCGATCATTATAATTTTATATTACTGTATTCTTTTAATTCCCTTGTTGCTTATTTCTATTACTACAATATTTGTAGCACGATTTCGTGTCAGGAAAAAAATATTTCTACTTCTAATATTCAACTTGTAATCGTTGCCATCAGAGGTTATTTAATATTAATTTCATAACAATCTTAAGACTTATTCATCTCAAACGGCTACTGAAAGCACTCCGAACGTTGTTGCTGCTAGTGGTGCTGCCACTGCTATAGCTAAGGGCTCTGACTTTGCCCCAGCCATGCCCTTGGGAGGTACAGGCACTGTGCATGCTGTAGTACTTGTGAACCACAATGAGAAACCTGAGAAATTCAATGGGTTGAACTTCAAAAGGTGGTAGCAAAAGATGCTCCTATATCTAATTACCCTAAACCTTGCTAGGTTCTTAACTAATTCTTTAGGGGCAATCAGATGCACAGGCTGTTCAAGCGGTTGATACCTAGAACCACTCTGATTTCATGTGTAGAAACTATATTTTGAAAGGGTTGCATGATTCGTTGTATAATGTGTACACCTAAGACAGAGAAGGCACTATTGGATTCCTTCGACCGCAAGTATAAGATAGAGGATGCCAGCACAAATAAATTTGTCGTCTGACGGCTCCTCGACTACAAGACGCGAATTCCAAGATAAATGATCAGTCAAGTGCAAAAGATTCAAGCAATCTTGCATGATATTCATGTAAAACGTATGGTTTTTAGTGAAATCTTTCAAGTGAATGCAATAATCAAGAAGTTACCACTGGGGTGGAAAGACTTCAAGATCTACCTGAAGCACAAGCACATGGAAATGTCGCTGGAAGACCTCATTGTTAGACTTTGCATTAAAGAAGACAACAGGGGGTTTGAGAAGAACATTCCTGTAGGTGCTGTCAAAGCCAATATGGTGGAGTGTGGATAAAACCCAAAGCCCATAAAGAACAGGGCTAAAATCGGGCCTAAGATAAGGCATTTCCAAGCTGAAATTACAAGAGAATCACTTCAACTATGGTGAGAAGGGCCACTAGTCTACTGATTGCTGGCTTCCCAAGAAGAAACCTGATGCCAACATGATTGATGCCACTGCTTAGGATGTTTCCAACATCAACCTTTCTACCGTGGTTTCAGAAGTTAACTTGGCAGGGTCAAATTTAAAGGAGTGGTGGATTGACACTGGAGTTACCTGATACACCTACTCCAACAGAGACCTCTTCATGACATTTGAGCTGGACAGTGTTGAGAAGCTGTACATGGGAAACTTGACATCATCAGAGGTTGAACATGAAGGCAAAGTGATGCTAAAAATGACCTTCGGGAAGTTGCTGACTCTAAATAATGTACTGTACATTCTAGAGATCTGTAAGAATTTGGTTTCCGATTCATTGCTCAACAAACTTGGGTTTCGTATAGTTTTTGAGTCAGATAAAATTATTATATCAAAATCTAGTATATATGTGGGAAAGGGATACAAATGTAATGGACTTTTCAAGCTCAATATATTGACTATCAATGAAGATAATACCTCTTCTGCTTATTTGATTGAGTTTCCCAATTTATGGCATGGTAGATTAGGACATATTAATTTTGATTCAATTCGAAAAATAATTGACATGGAACACATACCGACATTTCAAATACAAATGTGAAGTTTGTGTAGAAGCAAAATTAACGAGGTCATCATTTCAAACTATTGAAGGAAATACCAAACCACTTGACCTAATTCATAGTGATGTTTGTGACTTAAATTCTGTACAAGCAAGAGGCTGTAATAAGTATTTTATTACTTTTATCGACGATAGCACGAAATACTACTATGTGTATTTGCTTAAAAGCAAAGATGAAGTCCTAGAAAAATGTATTCTCTATATAAAGGAAGTTGAATATCAACTCAATAAGAGAATAAAAAGATTGAAAAGTGACGGAGGCGATGAATATGAAGTACCGATTGGTGAGTTTTTTGCATAACATGGAATAGTTCATTAAGTAACTGCACAATACTCACCTGAATCAAACAGTGTTGCTGAACAAAAAAATCACACATTAAAAGAAATGATGAATGTGATGCTAATAAGTTCAGGATCACCCAAAACATGTGGGAAAGCTATTTTAACAAGCAATTACCTTTTAAATAAGCTACATTGAAGGAAAGAGGAAAAGACACCATATGAACTATGGCATGGTAGGAGACCATCCTACAAAACTTACAAGTGTAAGGTGTCTTGCAAAAGTAGCAATTCTAGCACCAAGAAAGGACTGTGTTTTTATAGACAATGTGCATAATAGTAATGTGTATCGATTTCTTGTGTATGAATCAAAGATTCATGATATACACAAGAATACGATAATCGAATCAAGAAATTCATCATTTTTTGAAGATGTATTTTCTTATAGATCCAACGAAGGATATAGCTCATCGAAACGATCCGTTGAAGTTATGAATCATAAAAATCATGAATCGGATCACAGTTCTCATCATGAATTTGAGCCAAGATATAGCAAAAGAGCAAGAGTAGAAAAATCATTTGGAAATGATCTATAACATATATGTTGGAAAGGAATCACAAAGGTAGGAAGAGGCCTTCAGTTCTTCATAGGGACCTCTTTGGAAGGATGCAATAAACAGTGAAATCGATTCTGTCTTGCAGAATCGTACATGGGAATTAGTCGATCTTCCTCCCGATTGTAAATATTTAGAATACAAATGGATCTGTGAAAGGAAGATGAGAACGGATGGCTCCATAGGCAAATCCAATGCTAGACTTGTTATCAAAGGATACAAGTGCCTTGATTATTTTGATACTTATTCTCCAGTGTTGAGAATAAATTTCATTAGGATGATACTTGCAATTGCGGCTTTACGTAATTTGGAGGCACATCAAATGGATGTGAAAGCAACTTTCTTAAATGGAGATTTAAATAAAGGAATATGCATGGAACAACTAGAGGGATTTGTGATTCCCAAAAAGGAAAAGAAAGTCTACAAATTGATAAAATCATTATATGGCTTAAAGCAAGCCCCAAAACAATGGCATAAAAAATTTGGTAGGACAATGTTTGCCAATGGTTTCAAAATCAATGAGTGTAATAAGTATATATACATAAAAGAGACGGAAAGTAGTTACCTCATTTTATCTTTTATACATAGATGATATAATCGTTGTTGGTAGTAATGAGAAAATTATCAAATCTACCAAGAACATGTTGAATTCAACATTCGACATGAAAGATATGGGTGTTGCTGATGTGATTTTAGGAATTAAAATCACAAGAACATCAAAAGGATTTATCTTAAGCCTGTCGCATTATGTGGATAAAATTCTTGAGAAATTTAACATGAATGATTTTGATGTCACTAGAACACATTTAGATACAAGTCTCCATCTATTGAAGAATAGAGAGGAGAATATTTCACATATGGAATACTCAAGAGTTATTGGTAGCTTAATATATCTAATGAGTTGTACTAGACCAGATAGTACCTACATAATTAGTAGGTCGAGTAGATATAAGAGCAACCTGAGTGCCAACTATTGGAAGGCAATATTAAGGGTATTACGGTACCTTAGATATACTTGGGATTATGGACTGCATTATACCAGATATCTAGTCGCACTTGAAGGATGCAATGATACAAACTAGGTATCTGATATAAAATACTTGAAGTCTACAAGTGAATATTTGTACACATTAGGAGGAGTAGTTGTATCATGGAAGACCTCAAAGTAGACAGTGATAGCTCTATCCACAATGAAACTTGAATTTATCGCTTTCTATAAATGTGGAGAAGAGACTGAGTTACTACGATATTTTCTTGAGGATATCTCGAAATTGGAAAGATCGATGGGACCAATATGTATTCATTGTGACGGTTAGTCGGTTATTGGAAGCGCACAAAGTCAAATGTCAAAAGCAATGAGACTTAAACCCATAAGAGGAAAGGTTTTATGAAGGAAAACTAATATTGTTGACTGGATATATCAAGATCTATGTTCAAAGGAACAACCAACTCATAAGACTTGATGAAGTCATTGTGGCAAATTATTCCTCAACCCATTCCTTAATATTATACAGTGTTATTGAAAGGATGATAGCATTTTAGATGCTTTAATAATTTATAAAGGAGTAAGTAAAATATTCTTGAATTTATAAATCACATATATAAGAGAGAAGTATAGCTCCTTCAAAGGATAATTTAGAGTTTAATTATTTAGAAACTCTCACAGAACCAGGACAGTATTCATGAACAAATGAACACAACTGTGAGAACTGAACAAGAGTGTAGTAGACTCTTGTGTGAGGTATATGATCCTTTACATAAAAGTATGACAGTTCAAGGATATCGTATCTACTGGACAGCTAGTAAAGCAATTGTACCTTTACATGGAAAGGTTCAAAGGGTTACACCTACCTATTCTATGCATGATTCAATTATTGGAAACCATTATAGAGTTAAAAACAAAATAATTTTCATTTATATGGGGATTGTTGGAAAAAAATGGCATGAAATTTGAATGAGAAATTGTTCTTATAAATTGAAGGAAGTTTGATAGGGCTAAGTCCATGGGCTTAATTTATGTAATGTTGGCTGAGTTGAGAAGAGCCTATGAAGAGATTCAGCCCACATGAGCCCATGGTAGAATGGTGGGAATTCATTCTCACATTGATAAGGAATGAGTATTTGGAATGGTTTATAAGAAACGAGTGCTTTTATGTTGAGTAACATCCTTGTCTATATTATACGACTTACGCTCGCCTCGCATGCTACGCAGCGCGGTATTGTTAGAGGCCGATTTAGCTACACACACTCGTGTGCACACACGCGGCGGGTATGCCAAATGTTCATCCTGACCATGTAACCTCACGCGAGGCAGAATTTTACCTTTTCCTACAATATTTATTCAAAGAATCGGTCATCTAAGATTCCTTGTCTCTTGGGATTCCAATTGGGCAGTTTAAGGTGTATTAGGGCACTGAATCATGAGCATTAATCGGCATTAAGGGATCGACCTTAATAAAGGCTGTATGTGTTCGATTTAGCCTTTTAATGGTCCGTTTCAATGCATTCAAGGCCAGTTCAAACTATTAATTTCTGTTCGCTGTCATTAAGTCACTAGCCCTCCTCCTTCACTATAAATAGGACCTTTGTTCTAAAGTTTTAGCATACACTTGAGCATCCTTCTCTCTTTTGCATTCTAGCATAGTTTTATGGAGTTCGGTTTGTTTGCTTTTGAGCTTCAGGTTCAATGCTGCTTTAAGCTCTCAGCTGTTGTTATATCTTAGGAGACTGATGTTCATGCTTCCTCAACACAACCGTGAGGGGCGAATACGTCTTAAGAAAAAAGTGATTGCCATAAGACTCAACGATCAGTAAATTCATGTTATTGTATTCTTTTAAATCGATTATTGTTTATTTCTATTACTACAATATTTGTAGCATGATTTCATGTTTGGAAAAAATATTTCTACTTCTAATATTCAACTTGTAATTGTGGCCATCTGAGGTTATTTTATCTTATTTTTGTAACACTTAGTCCACATGTCTAACCACAAATAAGGGGACTAATCAACACAATTACTCAAATAGGTTGACGTATATATTGGGGCTTTGGGAAAACTTAAATAAAGAATTAGACAGTTAGTTTGACAAAAACAAGGTTTAACGAGAGAAAAAGGGAGATTCATCTCACTAAGCTAAACCCACATTGTATTTGAATTTTTGAAAATGCAAAGGCTGCTTTACAAGGCTAAGAATGGGGCACATATATAGATAATTACTTGATCAATTCCTTCCAAATTTCTAGTTAGCAAGTAGTCAAAAATCATGCACTTGCCTGATTACATAAATCTTTAGATAAGAAAACTCATGTTATAGGAAACTAATGTAGCTAATTATGGTACTCGCTAATCAACTAATTCATTCTTCTTTAACCATGGATCAGTCAAATTGCCAAAATTTCCTTCCTCCCAAATGGGTCTCATGGGTTTTACGATGTATCTTAGATTTACACCTCCAACTGTCATTGGATCTCCTCTGTTCAAAATCAAGTCATTTTCTAGTTGGGTTGGGTCTTGTGAGTCAAAGCCTCTCGTGCTCTCATCAACGACAAGATCCTTTGAGTACTCTAACTAGGTCTTTGAGTTGGCAGGTTGGTCCACAGTTCTCCAATCTGCAAGTGATTTGGAGGAAACTCCAAGGTACTGTAAGAAAATTTAGTCAAGAATGGTTTATTAGATCTACCTTTCAATGTTTAAGTTGGTCAGGGAGGGGAGTGTGCATAAGAAAGTTAGACTAATGTATGAATAAGGCCAAGAGTGAGATACCTCAACCCCAAGGGT
>JAOYND010012121.1:0-12603 GCA_025802135.1 Lagerstroemia fauriei | reverse complement strand
TCGCCCCCCCTGAATTCTTCACTTTTCTTCTCTATAGAGTTTCGCCCCCCTGAGTAATTTTCCTGGATCCGTCCCTGAGGCAGACCATGCCCCATTTCTTGCAACAGACTCCAGCTCTATAGAAAGAAAGAGGGATGGGGGGCAGGGACCTCTCCTTTTTTTTTTCCCTGCAACCTCCCGAAGCTCTGCAAGTCTTCTCCACCCTTTCCCTAGCTCGACCTCGACCTCTGATCCTTCTTTCCATTATTGTCTTCCGCTCGCCCGTGGTCGCCGGCGACTCCAGGCCGAGTTTTTCCTCTAAATAGACTTCATTTTGAAAATATTTCTCAATCTAGTCTTCTTCAGAAAATATTTCTCAATCTAGTCTTCTAAGTGCTTATGTGGTAAAAATGTGTTGATGTGGCAAAAAAAAGTGTTGATGTGGCAAAAAAAGTGTTGATGTGGCAAAAAAGTGTCCATATGACAAAAATCATATTTAATTTTTTTTACACGTATTTCAAATCACTCTTTATGTGTGTTTCACATAATTTGTGTGAATTTGCATGGTGGAGGGCATGTAGGACAGTTGCATGCAACTAATTAACTTCATCACCATCCCATGGGTGTCTCGGCACGTGGAGGTTGAGTGCAGTAACTGGAACTTAGGAGGTCAAGCTTAGAAATTTAGAATTTCAAGTTAATCAGATTTAGAATTGAAGGAACTAAGAGGTCGATTGGATTTGGAATCAAATGAACTCGTATGAGATTGTTGGACTCGGGGAAGTTAGGGGATAAAATTAATGAGTTAAAGAGCGCCTCAGGGTCTTGATTGGATCTTGGTCTCATTCATGTTCGACTCAATTATGATTGGTTTGTGTTGAATCGTGCCTTATTCATGTCTTGATTGAGATTAATTGGGTTTGGATATATGCATATCATTCGTTTCTCGTTCAAGCTTAATTTTGATGGTGATCGAATTGTCTGTCGTGCTTGTTTGAGGAAATTGGGTTTCCTCTCTTTGAAATTTGGGGGTTGATAAGTCAGGAAACGATTGGAGGTCGAGTTATGAAAATCGTGATGATGAGTTGGGTCTCTAAATATTGATTTTTACAAACTCTCCAATGTGATATAACCATTCCATGAATTTTACATTATGAATTTTCAAACCGGTTCCTCAATTTATGAAAATTACAAATTAATTTCTTAGTTATGTGAAATTTACATAATCAAACCCTTAGTCCGTGAATTTTGCAAAACTAATTCCTTAATTTGTGAATTTTATGAATGAGCCTTCAGTTTCTGAATTTTACAGATTAGTCATACTCTTGGATTTTCAAATTGTCCCCAACTTGTGAATTTTTTGAATCAATCTTGGAAATATTTTTAAGTCATTTAAAGTGGATCCATTATCTTCTTGGATTTTTTTATCGAGTTCCTGAGCGATTTAACTCGGTTGCCACATCGTTCCCCAAGTTGAATAAATTGTCTTTTCTTGAATTAATTGAATTTTGTTGAGTGCACATAGGTAGGTCATGATTCTTTATTTATTTAATTGCGTGTAATCCATTGATAATTTTGATTATTGAATTTTGTGTCAATCCATTGATCCATATTTCGAATAGGATAAGAGTTGGATTTAATAAAGTAAGGCAAGTATAGAAACATTAGGGTAGCGACTTAGGGCGTGTTGACTGGCTTGCAAGCCTTTCGAACGTAACAGAACTCCCAGATCCAAATTTTGGTTCGAGACCGACTAATAAAATCTTAGGTGGTTAGTGTCATGCTCCCTTAGGTGAATAATAGGTTTCCGATCAATCTTAGGACTAGTTCCTTAAATGATTGGTGGCAACTCCTTTTTCATATTTTTTTAATGACCATAACATCGCAATAGCCTACAAGAATTCATCGATTTTGGGGTGCGACAATTGGTCGGTGCTTGATTGGACTTGGAATAAGCGTTGAAATATGTAAAATCATTTTGAAGAAATTAATAATGTGTCTTCCTTTTCTTTGTCGAAATAACTTTCCACTGTCCACATGGTTCTTATAAGTAGAGCAATCACAGTGAAGCCATTGAATTCACAATCGATACACACGTCAGTAACATCCCATAACCAGGAGAAATTTTTACATGAACCGAGCTTATAAATGACGCGCTAAACTCGACCAATAATTGTTTAGCACGTCAGCAAAAGATATCACATCATCTTTAAAAATAAATATTTTAATGGATAGAAAAAGATAGCGTGACACATTTTATTGTTGAATTCAGGAATGACGTAGTGAGTTAGGGATTCATATAAAAATGTCTCTGTGGCTAGGAGAAGGTATACTGTGTCACGGTGTCACCACATGATGGCAGTGTTTACATGGGTGACACTAACCAATGAAATTTAGTTATTTTTATAATTTTTTTAAATAAAATCAAGGTAACCAAAGATGTCATGATACATAAGTTGCGAGGATATGCACTTGATCCGTCGGAGATGGCATCGCGGTAGATCAAACTCAACGATGGTCGAGTCCCTCTCAATAGAAGGAGAAAGTCTTCAGTGGAGCGGTTATACAACGTAGGTGATGCTGATGTGGTGTATTCGTCCAATCAGAATTCACCATTTACATATTATTTCCAATTAGGGCTCACCATTTATTAGGTTTTTTAAATATTTTTTATCATTTATATATTATTTCCATTTAGGGTTCACCATTTATTTAAGATTTTTTATATTTTTTAAAGATTTTTTAGGATTTAATAACTATAAATGTATAATTATTGATTACATGTCAAGTCCTGATTGGACAGATATACCACATCAACATCGCCTACGTGGTATAACCGCTCCACTGAAAACTTTCTCCAATAGAAGCCCCGAGAAGGACTATGAAACTAAGTTC
This sequence comes from Lagerstroemia fauriei, assembly GCA_025802135.1. Classification (NCBI taxonomy): domain Eukaryota; kingdom Viridiplantae; phylum Streptophyta; class Magnoliopsida; order Myrtales; family Lythraceae; genus Lagerstroemia; species Lagerstroemia fauriei. Next base: position 9,729 of record JAOYND010012121.1, on the reverse strand, counting down.
ACTGTTGACTGTCGAGGAATCGATACCATATCGGTCAAATAAGAGATTGAAATATGGTTTTAAAGAGAATTAAATACTACCAATTAATGAGCTTAAACTTTTAGGTTAGACATGAATTTAACCTCTCATAAGTCAGGTGGATAATTTAAATTATATTAGAGCATGTTTTTATGTAAGCTCGCACCACGCCAGACCCCCATTAAGCTTGAGACCGGAAGAAAAATATTCACCTCGTAATATTTGTCCCCCTCATCCGAGACCGGAAATAAAATGACCTTCTCAACTTGGATACCATGAGGCGAGCCTCCATTTCGTACTATTATGGATACGAAAAAAAAGGATAAATTACTTTTGTTTTTTGTAAGTAAGTAATTTCATTCATGTGTAAGCTGCCAATTACATGCACATGTGATATACAAAATATACAAAAGGACAAGCATTTGCTAGCTTGTTCATATTAACTCTCTGGGGGCTACGCAATCAGTGTATTTGCATGTCTCTAGTTTAAAGTGGAGCTTTGGAAGAGTAGTAGCTCTCAATCTTGCCATGGATATAATTTGTTCGCAGATACTGGAAGGTCTGAAAGGTTCGCCTTGGAAAATCAAAAGATTTCTCGCCTGCCAAACATGGTAGATGTATCCCGTCCATAGTAGCCTGGAGATCGTAGCATTCAGTGTTTTCTTTTGGCCTGTCTGATGCCTATATGGAGTTCAGTCTCCCAATCCTGGATGTGTCTTAGCATCCCAGTTTTCCTTAGAATTTCCTCCCAAATGAGTTTGGTTCCTTGGCAAGTAAGAATAAGTGGTCGCAGATTTTGCTATCCTCATTGCATATAGCACATGTAGGGTAGATGTTTGGATTCCACTTCCGAATTCTTGCCTTCGTTGTCAGCCTATTCTTCACCGTAAGCCATGCAATAAATGAAATTCTGGGAATATGGCCTGTGAACCATATCAGCTGGTGCCATGGCACAATTGGCTTGGCTAATATGATGGACTTCCAAACAGTTGCAATTGAGTATTTAGAGTTTGAGTCCCAACAGAGAGTATCCCTGATGCAGAATGAGACTATTTGAGTAGCTTCATCAAAAAAGGAGTGGATGGATGTCATCGATATTCTTCGCCATTTCCATTCTCTATTTTGTATCACAGCAGATAGCTTACTAGTATCACTCAGGCCAGGTATCAGGTTAGTGCTGAAGTGGGAAGCAAGTGGACCTTTGCTACTTCATATGTCGTGCCAAAGGGAGACCATTGATCCATCACCAACCTTATAGCTGATGTGAGGTTTGGCTATATGTCCCTTAGCTTTAGAAGTTTTCGCTAGTTCCAGCTACTATTCTGCATTATTTTAATTGTCCAAACATTCTTGCCCTTTATTAGGTATTTGTGCACCTAGGCAACCCATAAGGAGATAAATTCCTTTTTTAGGAATACATACAATATTCCTCACTACAAAAATAAAATGGATAATGTTAATCCTACCATTAACTACTTTATTGATGAATTTCATAGTAACAGACATACATGTCCCGTCTCGTGGTAGTTTATATCCCTCGTCCAAGGCTGGAAGTAAAATTTCTTGACTCGAAGTCAGTTGTTGATGGCTCGTGGTGGTTGTGGAGGCCATCATGCCATCTCCAGTTTACGCCCAAATGGAGTAGATGGGTCTCAGTAGACCGAGGTATTGCAAAACGATATAATCTCGGCTTTATAAGAGAAGCAAATGTACGATCAATGTCAAAATTGATGGGGGCAACCTCAACCGATGTGGTCGACACCCCGGAGATAGAAGGGCACATGTGCCCCCTTTCCATTGCCAAAAGCCTGGCAAGCATCAGCTAGTACAACCACTTGAGTTGCTCGAGGGCACTATAACCTGCTCAAGTCGTTTTTTTCTTGTATGTACCACTAATATTCAGAAATCTTTTGAATTACTAATTAATCTAGTTCGAACCAGGTCGGGCCATTTAGGGGTAAAACACTCCCAACATGAGTTTTCTCCATTCAGAAATACTCGAGCCTGAAACCTTTACTTAAGGGAACAAGTGTTTCACTATTTGTACCAACTCATGTTGGTTGCACAATTTGTTCTTCTTGTTGCTCGATTGTCGAATGAGAGACGACACACGACATGACACGTTACGTGCTTTGATTGAGATACGACAACCCTCGTCTCTTTCAGAGCAACAAAAGCAAGGAGGGACAATAGATAAAATGTGGCACGTTGCTATACAACATAGTGATTGAAATATATAGGTAAAACATCATGAGCATTTCATCATTTTGCGCTCATTGGGATGACAAAATCACTCCAGAGCATAGATAAACATTAACATGGATGTATACAAATTTTACTAATTTTATCCATATTTTTAGTGAATTATCCTAGTTAGTTCCATAAAATATGTCCATTAACTCTTTATCGAATTTCGTCCCCGACCAAGACTTATGGATTCATCCCTGTTGCCAACATAGGGCATGTGTAGGAACGCACAACCCATGGCCACCTGTCCCACGAGCTTTGGTGACCCTTTATCTTCTCCTGTGAATAAATGTCAATATTAGAATTGTGGCACATTTTATCACCCTTAACCATCAACACTCTCTAACTTTCTCCCTCTCTCTCTCTAGATTCTGAGTTAAGTGTCAGAGGTTCCAATTAGGTCGTCACTACCAATTCGACTTGCTCACGTGCTTCAGGACTCAGAACCAAGAATTGAACATGTGGGAGATCTCCATGCATCAATGACCAATTAGACTCGAACTCAAGAGATCCCACAGACTAATTAACTATATGTATATGATATCTTATCCTACCTACATTAATTGATAAGCCCATAGAGGATGATTATATAGTCACTTCATTTAACATTTATTACATTCTCTTCCATTACCATTACAAATATAAATCCAAATAAGTTTAAATTTTTCACTCCATACTCTTCTCCTTTATCTTTTATCTTCTATTTTTGGGCGTACACCACTGGTATCCAAAAATCATTTATACTACTGACTAATTCAGTTCGAGTCAGGTCGGCCCATTAGCGGATAAAGCTCTTCCAACATGAGTTTTCTCCATTCACAAAAGCTCGAACCCGAACCCAAGACCTTTGCTTAAGGGGAACAAGTGTCTTACCACTTAAACCAATTGATGTTGGTTTTTCTTATATTGCTATATGACTGCAAAGGATAGTTTTAGTGCCTTTTTTATCTTTCAAAACTACCCTCACCTATATTATATGAGAGGAGTGAGATAGTTTATCTCACTTCTAAGATAAATGGGGTGAGTTCGCAAAATAAATGTTAAGATTATAATTATCGTCTAATGCTATAATTAATTCTCTTGATCTAATCACGCATTTTTGTTTTTACTTATTCATAAATGCTATGTAATATTTAATAATACTATAAATAAATTAAGACTCAATTGTAAAATGATATAAAATATTATTATAAAATAAAATTAGTATGAATTTGTAATTAATTATTTAATTAATAATTCTATGCATAGCATGGGTAGGTATAAAGTTTAACATATCCATGCGACGAAAAAATCTTAGATGGTCCTACCTCACGATGACGTGATGAGGAAGAACCAATACTTTGATTAGTGTTAATTATAGTAACTACTAGGGTGATTAATATTAATTTACTCGTTCGTCACATTTTGATTGGTATTTCATCACGTCACTTGACGAGATAGGATCACCTAAAAATTTCTCCCATGCAACATTAAGATTTTCCCTACATTCTCACCTTTCTCCCTTCCTTTTCCTTCATATTCCCTCACTCTCGCTTCCTCTTAATTGGTTGTACCCAAAGAACCTCATAGGATATGTATAGATTTCCTTTTATGACCTAGACCGACTGCTTAACCTTGTATTGGAGCAAAATGGGTAAAAAAACAAATCAAACTGAATTGATTGAGGTGATAGGGTACATCTCTCCTTAAATAAGATTTCAGAGTCGAGTCTTGTGGATGGAGAAAATTTACTGTAAAATATCCACCTAAGCCCATAAGAGTCTTAAGACCGTTTCCACCGAAAAGCCTAAATTGATAGATGGTGGCACCCAATTTCCCTATAAATCATCTTTCTATCTTTTATTTGTCCGATGTGGGATTAACTCCTCACACCCACCCTCAATGAGGGACATTGAGCTGGGCATTTTTCTCCATGTCTCGGACGAGTGTTGCAATAAAATTGATAAGTAAGCACACAAGTATACGTATCACTTCAAGTAATAAATTGATGAATATCGAGATCGTTCCCACGAGAACCGTGTCAAATTCCACTAAACAATAGTTCAAACAATTAATTCTAAACTAGGCAAGTCGTAAATTGAGAATGCAATTAAAAAGTAAATTAGCAAGTAAACAAAAATAGGAAAGAAAACAATGAAATCAATCAATATTTATGGACCTATGGCGCACAACTTCCCTCAATCCTAATCCTAATTGCGAATCGACTCTTTACATGCAATTGGTTGCTTAGTTATTATCTTAGGGTTTTATATCTCCTTATCTACCTCTCAGCTTAATAAGAACGTACTTCTAGGACGATGTTAACCACTCTATCACTAAGCAATTAACATTAAGAAGCCTAATAAGCATGAACCCTAATTTGGATACCTAGGGTGATAGGCTTATCTCTCAATACTCACAAATAATCCCGACGTCTCGATGTAAATTATCCTAAGTTATACTATCCTAAAATGATTACGACTTCGTCTCTCGAGTTTATCGAATCTCCTAATCAATCAATGGGTGATCAGGCCACTAGAAAGCATAAAGAACAAGAATAGCATAAATAACATAGGTGCAACCAATTAACATGCAAAGAGAGAATTGAAATTAAGAAATCGGGAAGAGTTTCATTGCTCACCCTAGGTAACTAGGGTTTTATTTCATAATAAAATTAAAAAGAAACACCAAGAATAAATTCTAATACATCATGACTAATGAAAGGGGAAAAAAAAAGGAAAGGAAGAGAAAACTCTTGGATGATTCGAAGCCGATCTCTCGATCCCCGAAGTTGTCTTGAAGCCTGTCGATCCTCTTCTTGCCTTGAAGCCGTGAATGAACCGATCTCTCTTGGTCGCAAAAAGATATGTAAAAACTGATATCAAAGGATCTCTAAGTCCGCTGCTAGGTCTAGAATTTATAAGGTTAGAAAATAGAATATTACATCTTGCCTAAAATATTTCACAAATATCTCTATCCTAATAATTCTAACAAAATATTGTATTTCCCATTATGTAAGTTAAGTGAAATATGCTCTTTTGGTATCCCAATATCTCATAATATCTTCCATATCGAGTTTCGAGATCTTCAGGAAACCCAATATTCCGCGAATATCGTGGGCTGTTGTGTGCCAGCGATGGGTCGCGACCCACAACTCTGTTCTTGCTCTCGGCTTCAGGGAGTCACGACCCTGGGTCACGGCCCCTCCCATGTTCTTCTATTTTTTAGCTTCTGTCCAGCTTGGTTCCATGGGTCGAGGTCTATCTTCTTAGCCCGGTTGGTCTTTCATTATATACCTACATCAATAAAAAGTCTAGAAGTACTAACATTCTTGGAAGAAAACCCGAATTAATTAATCATGACTTGATTTTACTCAACTAAGGAAAAACAACCAATCATATATTAAAACCTCATAAAACTCGAACAACTCACTGAATCTAAGCCCGAAAATATGTTTAAATAACCATATTCATATAATTAACACATCCCCAAACCTAGATTCTTGCTCGTCCTCGAGTACGACAATTAGAATCCCTGCAAACCTAGCAAAACACACACAATAATTTCTCTACTCAACCAGAAAGATTTAGGCCCCTAGAATTCTCAAGAATGGCTCTTCATCTTCCATCCGATCTTCAATTCGATTGCTCCACACTTTTGATGTCAAAATTTTCTATAGAATCAGTCTTAACCCGTACTATGTTAGTGTGACCACTCCTACTAAAGTTCAAGCACCCAATTAGAAATAAGGTAGGTCAAGCACACAATCAAGAGGCTCGAACAATCACAAGGACATTGCCTTTTGCATTTTTGCTCATTTCTTTCTCACTCTTTTTTTTCTCATTTATGGTGCACGACTCTGGGTGTCACGTCCATAAGCTAGGCCCGTGTAGCGATGAATCAATCAATGGCTCCCGTCCCAGTTGGTCCAAGGCATTAGGTGTTGAGACACCCCTACGGATCCTCGAACTTCGACAGATGGACTATTTTTTTCCACCACGAGCACATGTTGGGCCTTATTGCATATGCTTTCGCACTAAATACCACTCAAACCTATACAATGGTGCTCAGAGCCTTGGCACATCTTTTTGCTCTAGCCCATGTATTTTTTTCTTTACAGATCTAATGATTTTTCTTGACAGTTCATGCAACAAAATTTTATTTTCTTTGGTAGGATATCAAAGTTCATGCTCTTGCCCACTTTCATGTTAGTCATACAACCAAGAAATATCAAAGGTAATTTTAAGTCATCCCTAAAGTAGGAGTATCGTGAAAAATATTGGGGTTCAGACTTCATGTAATTTTTCCGTATTTTTTTCTTTGCAGTTCTAATGATTTTTCTTGATTAGTTCATGCAACAAAATTTTCTTTTCTTTGGCAGGATATCAAAGTTCATGCTCTTGCCCACTTTCATGTTAGTCATACAACCACGAAACATCAAAGGCAATTTTAAGCTATCCCTAATGCAGGAGTACCATGAAAAAATATTGGGGATCAAACTTCATGTAATATTTCAAAACACATCTTAAAGCAAGTTGCAATCTCTAATCCGGTCGAGTTTCAAATTACCAAACCACTGATTATCGTCACCAAATAAGGCCAACCAATTCATCATGAGTGGATTAATTCATCGATGTGTCACACTCCTAACATGCCTAAAATGAAGGTAAAAACAACCTAGTAAACTAAATGCATGATACCTAATTTATCTAAATGCAAACAATCAGACTAAGCAAAGAAAAGAAAAACATAAATGATTAAGCCAAACTTTCCTAAACCTAAATCTAGCATTGAAATCCAAATAGTGTAGTGTATGAAAGAATTAGAGACAAATAGAGTACTTGTCTGGAGTGAAGTACGTCGCCCCCTCGATTGAGGAGCACTTGATTCTCCTTTAATTGCTACTTGAGCTCCTCTTGTAGTTGTTCAACTCGCTTTTTAGTTCTCGATGAAGGAGACTTTACAATCTTCCATATAAATCAACCCCCTTATGGAACTCTTGACTTGTTGGAGGTGGCTCATAGGTTCCCTTGATGGACATTGGCAATTGTAAAGTTTCAAGGACAATTTGCTTCATTGATATTAGTTTAGCTTCTAACCAATCGGAGACATCAATAAAATCCATGCACTTGTTTTGCTCATCAAATACCCATGTAACATCTAATAGCTCCTCATATTGCTTCTCATAGCACGCATCATCTATCAACATAATCAAACAATAATTAGATAAATAATTTTTCATGAATAAAGGTTCATTACCTTGTATAGGATTGGGGATGGGCTGAATAGAGGTCTCGAGGTTGCAATTTTGAGCATCTAGTTCCTCTTCAGATAGTTCAGTAGTTGGTATAATTGGCATCGTGTCCTCCTCGTCAATCCACGTGCTTGTAGCGTCGTCCTCATCCCCCTCTAAGGTTTCTTTGCATCTCATTGTGATTTCATCAGCCTTCATATCATCATCATCATCTCGAAAAAAATCAATATCATTGTCTCGTACCTCCTCGGAAGATGTGCCACATGAAGTTCGTGTTTCTGCTTCAGAGGTCACATCTTGGGGTTACGACTCTTCTGCTCTAGGAAAAGGGGTCATGACCTGGGGTCGCGACCCATCAGTTCTGGAAATTTGGGTCGTGACTTTGGGTCACGACCTCTCTATCTCACTGTGGTACTTTAGCTCTATTTCGCTCCAAAAAGAGGTAGCCTCATCTTGATCGCTGCCTTGATCTTGTGAATTAATTTTCGTGTCGCTCAGCAGGCTTCTTCAGGTCAGGAATTGAAGGCTTGAGCTAATTGTCCTATTTGAATTTCCATACTGCGTATCTGCGATTGTAAAGCAATAATTTGATTAGAATTGGATTGAACAGCAGCATGAGTAGCTTGAGAAGGATTCATAAAATTAATTAAAGCTTCTTCAAGTATATCGAGGCGATCTGAGGCCAGTTGTTGCTCAGAAGCATGTTGTTGAAGGTTCTGTGAGGAGTTCATGAAATTGTTGAGTGCCTCCTCGAGTCTGGAAGAAGAATCATGGTCAGAAGGTTGTTGATGGAAGTTTGAAGCATTGTTCCACTTCGATTGCCATGTTTGTTAATTTCTCCACTCGTCGTCAGGGTGAGTTCTCCATCTTTCATACACATCACAGGAAGAGTTATTCCAAGAGTTATCATAAAAAAATAATTCATTGGTTTAGCACAATAAGAACAATCTTTGGGTGGGTGAAGTTTTCCACAATAGCCACATGAAATGCAATAGTTTTCTTTAAATTGATTATGACTTGAAATAATTTCATCGCTAAAAGGTCCACCTAACCAGTTGCAATTCTCTTCCATTATATTCAACAACAAGTTATAACACAAAAAATAAAATAAAATAAAAAGAATATATACAAAAAATAAAACAAAAAAATAGGAAAAATAAATAATAAAAAATAAAATTACAAAAAAATGCCTAGTCATAGAAAACTGCTTAATATTAAGGGTTAGCAAAAATTGTGAACTCGGTCCCCGGCAACGGCGCCAAAAACTTGTTGAGATAAAATTGATAAGCAAGCACGCGAGTATACGTATCATTTCAAGTAATAAAGTGATGAATATTGAGATCGTTCCCACGAGGACCGTGTCAAATTCCACTAAATAATAATTCAAACAATTAATTCTAAACTAGGCAAGTCATAAATTGAGAATGCAATTAAAAAGTAAATTAGCAAGTAAACAAAAATAGGAAAGAAAACAATGAAATCAATCAATATTTATGGACATAGGGCTCACAACTTCCCTCAATCCTAATCCTAATCTCGAATCGACTCTCTACATGCAATTGATTGCGTAGTTATTATCCTAGAGTTTTATATCTCCTTACCTACTTCCCGGCTTAATAAGAACGTATTTCTAGGACGATGTTAATCACTTTATCTCTAGGCAATTAATATTGAGAAGCCCAATGAGCTCAAACCCTAATTTGGTTACCTAGGGTGATAGGTCAATCTCTCGATACTTCTCACAAATAATCCCAACCTTTCGCGGTGAATTATCCTAAGTTATACTATATGTGGCATGATTACTACTTTGTCTCTCGAGTTCATCGAATCTCCTAATCAATCTAATGGGTGATCAAGCTACTAGAAAGCATAAAGAACGAGAACAGCATAAATAACATAGGTGCAACTAATTAACATGCAGAGAGAGAATTGAAATTAAAAAAGTGTTAATAGGGAAAAATGGCATTGCTCCTCTCAATCCTTTCAAGACTAACACCACTTTATAAACATTTGAAAAAATAGCACCACATTATAGTAAAAGACCACATTACCCTTTGTTTTAAAATTTTTAAAATCTCTCAATCTCTCCTTTTCTCCCTCTCTGCCTTTCTCCTCCGGCAGAAGCTCAAGGGCGGCGCCGGCACCGGCGACGAATAGTGGCGACCACCGACGGTGCCAAGCAGTAGCGACTGGCGACGCCCGACCCCGACGAGCCACTACAACCTCCACCG
>JAOYND010012021.1:0-12606 GCA_025802135.1 Lagerstroemia fauriei | reverse complement strand
ATTTTTATTCACAATTTTCTTATGCACCTCTATATCTTATTTACCTGAGGAGAATTGATTGTATTTGAAGTATAGCAGAAACAGATTGAGCCTACGAGTAAATGAAAAGAAAAACAGGTTTCCATCTATTACTTGTTCGGTATATGATTGACTTTTTAACACCTACCCTAACGTGGAGAAAGTCTTTAATGGAGCGGCCATATCATATAAACGATACTGACGTGGTATATATGTCCAATCATTATTCACCATTTATATATTTGTCTAATTAGTGTTCATAATTTATTAGGATTTTTAATAATTTTTTACTATTTATATATGTTTCTAATTAGGATTCACCATTTATTAGGATTTCTTATATTTTATATATTTTTCTAGTTAAGATTCACCATTTATTAGGATTTCTTATATTTTTAAAATATTGTTTAGGATTTAATAACCATAACTATGTACGTAGTATGATCATTCCACTGAAAACTTTCTTACACTTTTCATATACCTTTAAACATCCATTCTCGATAATTAATCTCAAACTAGGCATTTTAATTATATATTGGGGGTTGGGAGGACAACTAAACACCAGGTAAGCTTTCTTTTCCATCATACCGCAAACATTTATACAAGCCAAACCTTCTATTCCGCACTCAATTCACTTATTGCGAGTTTAACGCTCGAGTTCAACAACTAATTAACCACGAGTCAAGTATTTTTCTTCCAGCCTCGGGCTTACAGGTCACGAGTTCTATACTCGGGCCTAAGGTGACATAAACTCACATGATAACCTGCTCCGATACCATGTAAATTATTTACATGAGCCTATAAGGAACGTAGTTCATTTCTACTTTAAAAACTAAAACTATTAGATGGTGACACTCAATTTATTTATAAATCAGATTTCTTATTATTTGTCCAATATAAGATTCACTTCTCAATATTTCAGATCTTTGTCTTTTTGGTGTTCAACATCTAGGCCAAAATTTCCACTCCATCAAGTTGCATCATCTTCAAGGGCAGAGAAGTCCATCACTTCTATTCAGAAGGTTTAGGTATATGATTGACTTTTACGTGAACTGAGTCCATCGATTCGTTTCACAACGATGATCCCTGATCTTTGGTGGACTAGAAAGTCATTCTATAATGTAATACATATAACTTAACGCATAAGACAATAGGAAAAACTAATATCGTATTCTTCTTTGATAAGTAAAAAAAAATATATATACACCTTATGACGAGACATTCTTAATTAGGTGGATCCAATCCAATATAAACTGTTTAGACAAAGTATAGGAATTTTCCTTTTATTCAAACATGAAAATAGTAAAGTACAAGTACTTTCTTTTGACAGTTTAGGGTGGACCGAGTTCAAAAAAGATTCTCTCCCTTGTCATGTTTGTCCAAATTCTGTTTCGTGCCCGAGTAGAATCCTTATCCCCTGCATTATTCAACTCATGCATTCACATCGGATAGCATTGTAATATGACCGACCATATGGAATCTCAGTATATATATAGTCAGGTCTATGTCTATCCTTAACAAGGTACACAGTCCATCTATTCAGGAGTTTATTTCCTTCACATTTTTCCTCAAGCAAAGAATTAGCTCAAGGGGTCGTCATTTCACGGTAAGACTAGGGAGAGAGAGAGAAGAGATGTCACACCAAGGGCATCACCACCATGGTCAGGGTTTCTGCGGTCACGGCCTGGGCATGGGCACCATGGACCTGGTGGTCAAGGGCATCAACACCCGCCAGGTCACGGTTTCGGTCCAGGGCACCATGGTGGGCATGGCCACTTTGGGCATCACAGTGGTGGGCATGGATGCGGTCCTGGGCAACCTCAACATGGGCATCCGGGTGGACATCATGGCGGACACGGACACCACGGGCACGGTCATCATGGTGGTCATGGGCACGGACAGGGCCACGGCCACGGTCACGGTCAGGGACATGGACACGGACATGGCCATGGACACCGTCATCCGTGCTGAAAGCAACATGCTATGCTGACGCTGCATCCTAGTTCTCAGTTGATGAGAGAGCTAGGGATTATACAGCAGCTTGAGCTGGGTTTGTGTTTTAGAGAATAATTACCCACTTACAGAGTGGAGGTCGTTATTTCACTACTAAGCTGGATCAGTTATTGTGGAAAGTCATGTTCAAGTCATTTTCTTAATTATGTGAAGGTCTTCTGGGCTTTATATGTCTTACTCGCATTTAAGCTCTTTATTATGCTTAAATATTGATTATATACAGTTTCTACATGCTCTAGTTTGTGCAGTCATCAATCATTCCTGGCCAAAATATTATGATGATGATGAGGACGATGAGGATGAGTTTAACGAATCTATTTTTCCTACAAAAGAGGTTGTAAGCTCATAATAAGATAGGTAAAAATGGGAAATAAAGGGTACGAAGAGTCAAAATGCTTGGTCCCCGTGCCCATTCCTCATGCCTAGGAATTGAACTTGAGAACTCCTGTTCCAAGTCGAGGGCGATACCAACAATACCAAGCTCCACTTTCTCGGGACTACATGCCTTTTTTGTACCAAAAAACAAAACTTGGTCCCAAGACCAGAAAGATGCCACTAGACTAAAATTCTTTTCTTTAGTTAACATATCTATTTGCTACTAAACTTAGATTAAACAAGGGATTTGAATAATCCTATCAACATGTGCAACGAAGACAATGGTTCTTACAGGAACACATGAAAATCTCTGTAGAATTGGCTGTTAAATTTAAAAGAAAACTTAACATAAGAGTTTGATGCACTAATATCATCTTCGACTTATGATCAAGAGAATCTGAGTTCAATTCTCACCAATAGAATTCTCAATGACTTTTCATTTTGTTTTTCCTAATACGCTCATTTGGAATCATGGATCTCCATTGTAACCGAAAATTAGCAGAAAACTCAGTTGATGATATATTTTTCTTTATAAGATAAGGCAGATGATGATAAAAATGAGGAAAAAATTCCCTAGAAATCAAAACATAAGTAATCGTGCTCTTGTACATCTAATCAAGATCTAATACACATAATATTGAACCCTAAATGAATAATGTGTGAATTAATTTGCAAATAGGAGCAAAATCAGCCTCTATGGTCACTGGCTCTGTGGATGAGGATGAGTGGTCGTTCGCTCTCGCTGTGGTGTTGTTGTGGTGCTTGATTTGGTGCTCGTGTTCAAAGGTGTAAGTATGGAGGAGAAGGACAGGACTACGGTGCTTGATAGCAAGAAGGATCTGCGTTGGCAAAGAGAGCAATAGGGAGAACAGTGGAACATGCATCATCACGACTTGTAATTATATCTCAACTTTGTAACATGCATCATCACGACTTGTAATTCTCATTCACGATTTACCTGAGAAGAATTTGTTGTCTTTGAAGTGTAGTGACAACAGATCAATGAACCTGCAAGTGAAAAACAAAAAGTTTGAATCGATTATTTATCCATCATGGAATTGACTTCCTAGTATCCGCCCTCGTGTTACCACATGGCTTACATTTATTATGTGCCTTTAAACACCAATCTTTAACAATTGATCTCAAACCGGACATTTTTCTTCCATACTCGTACGAGTGTAAAATAATAGTGTAAAATGAATTCTGTGAAAAATAATATAGAAAAAAAGTCCATTCATTCTCTTTCAGTGCTGGGTCATTACTATGGGCTTCACAACTCGTTGTCGACCAAGGGGATCATGGAACCACCGCATTTTTGGGCATTGATCCAATGGGTCAACTTATAATCTCGATCGATGGCTTGCACAACTTGTCCTCAATTCAAGGGCAGGGGCTTTTGGGCTTGTTCTACTAAACTCACTTCCCACGTTGAGTGAGGGATTGGATAGCGTGTTCTCGATACTGGTGCATTTGAGCATGATCCAATGGGCTGATAGTGAAATCATTGGAGCCTTTGGACTTGATCGACTAAATCGGCTTCTGGTCTCAAGCGAGAGCATGTAATTGAAGTAAAATTAACTAGAAATCAGAGTAATAACATAAGTAATCATGCTCTAGTACATCTAATCAAGATCTAATACATGTCATTGAACCCCAAATGAATAATGTGTAAATTAATTTGCAAATCAGAGAAAAATCAGCCTCTATGGTCATCGGCTCTATGGATGAGGAAGAGTGCTCGTTTGCTCTCGCTGTGGTGTTGTTGCGGTGCTTGATTTGGTACTCATGCTCGAAGGTGTAAGGATGGAGGAGAAGGACAGAAGCGCGGTGCTCAATGGGAAGGAGAAGTTGTGATGGCAAAGAGGGCAATAGGGAGAGTCACAGGGCGAGGGGGCGACGGGGAGAATGGACTGTTGGGCACAAGAGCGATGGGGAGAAAGACTTTCAATAGAGAGAAGGATTTAAAAAAGAAGAATTTTAGGGAAACAATTGAGTAGGGTAGGAATTATGAGAGTGGTATCTTTGATATTATAAAAAATTAAGTAAAACGTCAAAATGATTTTTGAATTTAAACACGCCATTAAGTCAGCACTCAAATTAAATTTGCCACCAAATTAATCCAAAATTCGTAATTTTAACATCAAAACAGTCTGTCTGGCAACGGCGTCAAAGAAGAATTCTGACGTGGTAAAATTCCATCAAAATGGTCCTCAAATTTATATGTGACCATCAAGTCAATCCTCAAATTAAATTTACCATCAAATTAATCCAATAATCATAATTTTACTATCAAAATAATCTTACTGTCAATAGTGCTAAAGAGATCAGGATAAGATTCTAACGTAGCAGTTCATGTAGCAAAATTTCGTCTACCACTGAAAACAATTCCATTTTGCTCATTTCTGTCAAAAATTTACAATCGCCAACTTAAGAAAGACAATGATAACCTATTTATATTTCAAAGCACATTTTATAATATGAGAGAGTATATGATTAGAATTTTTCCTACCCGTCCTTTTCGACCATAAACTTCTATGAAGTTAATTGAGTGATATTTTGAAGGAAAATTAATTTTTCAAACTATATAAATAAGTCATTTTAGTCCTTCTAATTAAAAAAATGAAAGATAAATTTTAGTACTGAATTATTAAATAACTAATAAGGTCATTTAATTGTCGCAAATAGGTCCAATTTAAAACTTTTTATTGATTTACCAATTATTAAGAAAAATTATATTATTGAAAAGTTTAAATATATAATTAACTTTTTAAATAGACAATTTTCATCATTTTACTAATTCAATCTAAAAATTCTCAAGAGAATATGATAAACTAAACTATAAAAATCAAGATGAATTTTATATTTTTCTAGCAATTATTTTTATTGTATATGTTTTCATGTAAAAATAATTTACAAAATTTGAGAATTCTTGTCCTATCAACAATGCCAACAAATCTAATTGAACAATCTACAAAAAGTTTTTAAAATTTTAGATAGAAATAAGAATTTTAAAAATATCAGAATACATTTTTAAATAACTATCTCTACAAATTTGTACAAGTAAAGCATACTAATTTATGATTGCGATATGTAATATTTATCTTATAAGTTGGGATCAAAATTTAGTGATGCAAATTTTTTGGGGTAAATGAGCAAAATATTGTCATTTTTAGTTTATAAACGAAAATTTGCCATGTGAACTATCTCTTTTTCGCCGTTGACGGCCATACTATTTTAATGGTAAAATTGTGAATGTTGAACCAATTTGGTGGAAAATTTAATTTGAGGATTGACTTAGTGGTAGCATACAAATTCGAGGATCATTTTGATTAAATTTTATCACGTGGACTCCAACGTCAAAATTCTGTCACGATATTTTTGATGTCGTTGACGGCCAGACTATTTTGATGATAAACTTATAAATCTTAGATCAATTTGATGGCAAATTTAATTTGAGAACTAACTTAATAGCTGCATATAAATTCGATGACTATTTTAACAAATTACTCTAAAAATTTTCATTTAAAATTTAGATGAGAAATCGAGAAACGCTGTTCCATCTGGGATTGATCCAACAAGAAATCATCTCACCTTATGTGGTCAAAGATGTGTAATATTTCCAGAAATAAAATTATGTATAAAGACATTATATCTCGACTTTGTAACGCACATCATCACAACTTGTAATTCTCATTCACGATTTACCTGGGAAGAATTTATTTTCTTTGAAGTTTGGCGAAAATAGATCAGTGAGCCTGCAAGTGAAAAACAAAAAGTTTGAATCGATTATTTATCCATCATGAATTCACTTCTCAGTATCCGCCCTCGTGTTACCACATGACTTACAGCTATTATATACCTTTAAACACTAGCCTTTTACAACTGATCTCGAACCTGGCATTTTTTTTCCGTACTCGAGCGAGGGGAACAACTGACCACGAGGTAGGCTTTCTTTTCCCTCCTCGGGCTAACAATTATACAAGTAGTACCTTTATTCAGTACTCGATTCATTTATCACCAGTCTCACACTCTGATTCAACAACTAACTAACCACGAGCAAAGCGTTTTTCTTTTGGTCTTGGACTTAGGGGTCACGAGTTCCGCACTCGGGCTTAGCGATATGTGAGGGCACACAATAACATGTTGAGATACCATGTAAAATATCTATTTGAGCCTATAAGAGAATGTGTCAGTTTTCAATTGAAACCTTAACCTATTAGGCAGTGATATACAACTCGATTATAAATCATATTTCAATACATTATTTGTCTGTTATATAATTCACTTATCTAACATTTGGGACCTTTTGGTCGTTTTGGTGCTCAACATCTGGCCATAAATTCCCACTCCTCATCAAGTTGCACCATCTTCACGCGCACAACTTGATCACTTGTGTCCAGAATAGGTTTAGGTATACCTTTGATTTTACTTGAGATCTGAGTACTTCTACTCGTTTCACCCCGATGATCCCTGGTCTTAGGTGAACTCGAAAGTCATCCTATAATCTAATAAATATAATTTAACGCATAAGAATCTTTGGTGGACTAGAAAGTCATTCTATAGTACAATAAATATAACTTAACGCATAAGAAAATGGAAAAAAAAAAAAAGTGATATCGTCTTCTTCTTTAATATTCTTCTTTAATAAGGAAAAAATAAAAATATACACCTTATCACCAAAAATTCTTTAGGTGAATCCGGTTCACCATGAACTATTAAGAAAAAATACCAATACTTTACTTTTAATCAAACATAAAAACGGTTAAGTACCAATACTTTCTCCTGACAGTTCACTATGAACTGGGTTCAAATAAGAATCTCTCCATCGTCATGTATGTCCACTTTCTGCTACGTGCCCAAGTTGAATCCACATGGCTGATCCCCTGCATTATTATTCGTCGCGTGCATTCACATGGGATCAACATTATAATATATGACTGACACATACGGACTCTCAGTATACATTCAGGGCTATCTTTAACAAGGTACTCAGTCGATTCAGGAGTTCATTTCCTTCACATTTGTTTTTCTCCAGCAAAGAAATAGCTCTAGGGGCGGTCATTTCACGGTAAGACTAGAGGGAGAAGATGTCACACCAAGGGCCTCACCACGATGGTCAGGGGCGCGGGCATGGGCACCAGGCGCCTGGTGGTTAAGGGCATCACCACCCACAAGGTCACGGTTTTGGTCCAAGGCAGCCCGGTGGGCATGGCCACTTCGGGGATCATGGTGGACATATGGATGCTGTCCTGGGCAACCTCAACATAGGCATCCGGGTGGACATCAAGGCGGGCACGGACAGCACTGGCACGGTCATCATGGTGGTCATGGGCACATCCACGGTCATGGCCACGGACACGGACCCCATCATCCGTGCTGAAAGCAACGTGCTATGTGACGCTGCATCCTAGCTCTCAGTTGATGTGAGAGGGAATATGTAGCAGCTTGAATTGCGTTTTTGTTTTAAAGAATAATTACCCACTTACATAGTTGACGCAGCGGGGGCGAGCGGGATCGTCGATCGCTGATAGATCGAACCTCGTTGATTCACGTGAATGCCGAGGAAACGAAATCCAAGGACTCGTTGATTCACAAGGAATACAATCCTTGATTTGAATACAATCCAAGTCGATAGCCGATTGACGAACTCCTTCAAATATTACGAAAGGCACAAAATCCTTATAGCTTCCATCACACATTTCTTGATTTGAAGATTCTATCGGGATAAAAACTTCGAAAATACAATCTTCGCGAGTGATTGATCTTGAATTATTTTTCTCCAGTATAAGATTCCCATGATCATCAAAGGCAATTTTTATTGCATCTTCATCATCATCATCAAGATAAGAGTCGAATATCGGATCAGTAATATCACCTGGTGAATAACTTTCAATGGCAACAAAAGAAATTCTGTCATATTTAGAATAATCGTCATCTTCTTCCACCACGTCCGGAACTACGCGGTCACGGCGTGATTGAAGTGTCGCCAACTGACAGGTCAATTGCTCGACCTGCTGGTGGAGTTCTGCAACCTCATCCCTTCGGGCCACTTCCTCAATCGATACTTCTGGGACTCGTCTCCTGGGCGGCATGGGCCTCTGCGCCTCTTTTCTACAAAAAAAAAAAAAAAACTTGATCCCAAAACCAGAGTGATGCCACTAGACTAAAATTCTTTTCGTTAGCCTAACCTATCTATTTGATACTTAAACAAGGGATTTGCATAATCCTATCAACACGTGTGTCTCCCAGAAGGTTGCCTCAATTTGCAGGAGCAAATCAGCTCTTTCTGATGAGGTGAGAGTCATGTTAGAGCTGACATCGAAGAGAATGGGTCTTAAAGGAATACGTGAAAAGCTCTGTTTAATTGGCTGCTAAATTTGAAAGAAAACTTAAACATAGGAGTCCGATGTACTAACATCACCTTCGACTTGTGATCAAAAGAATCTAGGTTCAATTCTCGTAATACAATTCTCAATGTCTTTTTATTTCGTTCTTCCTTCTGTGCTCATTTGGAATGTAAATCTCCTTTTTTTTCAGTGCACAGATGAGACATATAGGCTAATAAAGGGTAGAAAGAAAATGAGATAAACGCAGTATGAGAAGTCTCACGGGTTAAATCGAACTCGGGACCTCTAGGTCACAGGGCGAGAGCAGTACCAACTGTATTCAATTCTCCTTATCAAAATAGTAAATCTCCTTTATAACTGAAAAAAAAAAATAGTAAAAAAAAAAAAGTAGTAGATAAGAAAAAAAAAAGGTTTACTGGTCGCTAATAAAAAATTAAAAAAAGGGTTAATTGTAACTCTTCAAAGTTAAGTTTTGTTATTTGAGAAACAAATCCATTTTTTGTCAAGTTAAGGGTATCCTATGAAGACAATGTCCGAAAACGTAGTGAGATTACAAAAATGGATCGTTGACACATTAAAAACTACATAAAATTCTCTTCATCAAGATGGCGAAGTGATGAGCAATCCAAATAACTAGTCTTTCATACAGATAAGTGAGAATAAAGTTTTGTATTGATTTCATATTTATTTCAGGTTATTCAATCCAAAATTGGAGGTGAAAGAAAAATGGATTCTTGTTTGGGAGGGGGATTGGATTGAATAATTCCTTCCATTGCCCTTCCACTCTATTAAAAATATATATTCAAACAAGGACAATTTTTCCCTCTCTTCCCTTCCATATATCCCGTCCAATCATATTGCAAAATGAATTCTACAAAAGAAAAGCATAAAAAAGTCTCATGATTCTCTTTCAGTGTTGAGAGTCATGACCATGGACTTCATAACTCGTTCTCGACCAAGAAAGGTCACGGAATCACCTGGTTTTTGGTCATTGATCCAATGGTTTGCCTTGTAATCTCGATCAATGGCTTACACAACTTGTCCTCTTTTTGAGGGCTGATGTTGGAATCACCAGGCTTTTAAGGTTATCTACTAAACCCACTTCTCGGGTTGAGTGAGAGCTTGAACAGCGTGCTTCAAACTAAACTGGATTATGGAAGCATCTTAGCCTTTGGCCTGATAAAATGGCTCTGCTTGTAATCTCAAGATAGTGTTTGGATAGCTTGTTCTTGATTTGAGGTGGATAATGAAATCATTGGAGGGCCTTTACTCTTCGTCCGCTTAATCCGCTTCTGGTTTAGAGTGAGGTCTTAGACAACATGTCCCCAACTGCGATGGATTGTAGAACCAATAGGTCACCAGGGCTTTTGAACTTGAGCCAGTGAATTCACTCGTTGTTTTGAACAAGGGCTTGGACATTGTGTTCTTGATTAAAGATTGGTCATGGAATCGTTGGGGCAATTGGGCATGATCCAATGAATCCACTTTAGGCCTTGACCTTGAATTAGGGGTTGGATAGAGTTTTCACAGTTGAGATAGTGCAACTGAGACTTTTGAACATGATCTGATGAGTTCATTTTTTGTCTGGAAGTGTTTGAACAATATATATTCTCAATCGAGGTTACTTGTTGAACTTTGTCCTTGATCCGATAAGTTTTCTTCTAGTCTTGAACATTGGCTTAGGTAGTTTGATCTTGATCGAGTTGGAACCATCAGGGTTTTTGAACTTGACCTAATGAGTTCAAGTGAAGTTCTTCTGAATATTCATTTTGATAGAGTTTGAAGATTATTCTAGAGAATGTTAATCTCTATAGAACTTCGTCCGATTATTCCAACTTTTTTCTTGTCTTTGGAATGACAGGATGAGTCCGATGAGTTTGCTGGAGATCTCGAGTGAGGTTTTCAGAGTCTGATCTCGTCAAGGTTGAGCCACCAGACGAGAACTTGTGGCCCTCCTTTTACTGATAAAAAAATATAGTGAATTATCTGATTTTGAATCTTGAACTTGGCTGCGCACTGAGTTTATGCCCGAAAACCGGGTACAAATGCCTGTATGGTCAACCCAAAAAATTTGATACAGATTGAAACCCAACTCCAAGCTCCAGCTGACCACAACACAGCCACTACCTGTGAATTACATTCTCTTTATCTATTGGATCTGTCCAACCTTACCAGAACTAGAATCTGTAAGCTGTATCCTTGATCCATGAAGGCTTCTTTGCATTGTAATAGAAGTGTGCAATCATCTGGACCAACTCATCAGCAGTTCGGAACTCTGAAAGGACATCAAAATAGTTGTAGTAAAACCATCAGATCTATCTACTCATTTGAGTGACCATCGAGGTGTGCAAAGTTTGGATCTCACCTTTCTCCCGGTACAAGATTCTGTTTCCACGTAAGAAGAGAACTTGTGGGCTGCTTTTCACTTTAAGAGCATATGCTAGATCTCTCTCAATGTTGATGTCTATTTTTATAGCCTGTGCCAGAAGGTTTCGAAGAGAAATGAGTATATGACAGAAAAGACATTCTCAACATCTCAAAATGAAGTCCAAGAATATCCTTAAATATGTCTGTTGCACAAGCCAACAGAATTTCTCTTGGTTGAAAGAAAGCATGCTTCACAAAGGCCCGGTGGTGCCAACATGTCAAAAAATTGACAAGCAGAATCCATTGAACTAATTCAAGAAAGAAGAACCGATTTCCTTACCAAAGAAAGTATTGATAACCAAAAAAAGAAAAAAAAAGGAATCAGAAATACAAGTAAATGTGAAGATTTTGGTTTATGAGAGAGAAAATGAATTGGAATAGATTCACTTTTTCCAAAATGAGCCCAAAAAATTAAAAAATCTTGTGCTAGATTGACAGAACTGATGAAAATCGATGAGAACAGAATCTAAACAAACTGCAAAGAGTTCAGTTACCCGAGGAGGTAGTCGATCTTTGCACTTCCAGTAAATTTTAATAGCATTCTCCAGTTGTTTCAAAGCTTTCCAGTTATCCGAGGCCCTGAAACAATCCCAGAGAAGAGTACAAACTTATTATGAAGTGGACTAAGGGAAACTGCAATGGGTGCAAAATTTAATAAAGATCGTGCTCCCCAAAATTGCTCTAGTGAACATCAATGTGCTGCCCCATTTTCCAACATTTCATTATACTGTTTCTTTGAGGTAAACGACCGAAATGTAAGATCATGACATTCCTCGAACAAGTAGCACATGGCATCAAATCATCACCTCTGGCCGAACTTTATGGTTTGAAACATGAGGTAAGGTCACTCAAAAGTTTGAACACAGTACAAGGTTATCCTTATGGTTTGACAGTTTGTGATCACAAGTGATGATATTATGCTCCAGAATCTAAGCAAGTTAAGCTTATCCGAGTTCGAAAAACGTGATACTAATCAGCTATTAAAGTATGAGTCTAAATGTATAGTAAATGTTCACACCAAGAAAGCATATCATTCTTTGGGCTTTACTTGTTGTATCTCTCGAAAACAAAGACAATCAAGGGGCTTGGATGGAAAGCAAAGCTCTCCCACTCCAGACAGTTGATCTCCTTAACCCAACTATCCTCGACTTCCCCTTCCCAGTCAATCTCGTCACCATCTTCCCCAACAACATTCTTGATCGGATGCTGCTCAAAATACTCTGAGGCTCTTATTCCCCAACCCACATCAGCATCAGCAGGCCAACTCGAACTTTCCTCCTCAACGATAAACTCTTTCTCTCTTTCATCATCATCTTCTTCATCGTCATCGTCGTCTTCATCATCATCAATATCAGATCTTCCCTGCATATGTCATTCCTATTGTACACTCAGTCGAAGGTGAATATGATACCAGGCTCCAACGTTT
>JAOYND010011820.1:0-12612 GCA_025802135.1 Lagerstroemia fauriei | reverse complement strand
TATTACTTTGGGAATAAGAAAAAGAATGATTTGCCATCACAATATAATCCAGAATTCAGGTCTCAAGTGAACTTTCTCGGTCAACCTATGAGATGAACATCGAACTAGCCAAGACTACTTGTGCCTAAACACATTCCAATCATCTATTAATTAACATTGAGAAGTTAATTACGCGCAGACGGCTGATGGGGCAAATTTCTGACTTGAGCACCAAAGATTTGCAAATTCAGGAGAATCAACTGGAATTGAGCTTATTGACTGTGCGTCTTCGGAAGGTAATAATATACCATATCATTGGACTTTTGCGATGTTTTTACGCTCGAAGCATGCTGGGATGATCTAAATGTTATGCTGGGATGATCTAAATGTTTTGTCCCAAGTAGAAATTAGAAGCGGCTGGTCTAACTTCAAATAATCTATGATGCACGCAGGACCAACTCAGGAGCGATCATATTAATAAGCTGCACTTAAAGGTATTATGTTTGATCGCACCCAATTTCCCATAAGATTCGTTGTTGAGCTATTCAGATTGTCTGCAGACAAGTTTCATAGTTACCAAATCGCAGAAAAACCAAGTTCACCAAGAAAACATAGAGTTAAAGAGGAGGATGGACCAGATTGATAATAAAGAAGCAGAGCTGAATGAGAAGGTATGTT
The DNA here is from genome assembly GCA_025802135.1 of Lagerstroemia fauriei. NCBI lineage: Eukaryota > Viridiplantae > Streptophyta > Magnoliopsida > Myrtales > Lythraceae > Lagerstroemia > Lagerstroemia fauriei. Next base: position 11,955 of record JAOYND010011820.1, on the reverse strand, counting down.
GTCTGAATCAATTGCTATGAAATGAAGCTCACAACCAGTCAACATTAGAGTGCAGAACTTTTATTTGTATGATTTCACGCTCGAAGCTTCATTTGGCTGCCGAATCAACTTTAGAATGCAGAACCTATTCCTGCTGAAGTGGCTGTGTGACTACTTGGCAACAGTTATTTCCTAACGTTTTTCACAGGTTGTGAGTTGAAATTGAATAAATATGCTCTTGATACATAAATTTAGCCGATATCCTTGTCCCAGAGAGCATTTGTTAAATGTATGCCTAGCTTCTTTTGCTGTAAAAGTATCAGCATGATTTGCTAGGTGCTCCTGCAGTTTTACACTGAAAGGCACTCATCGGCTGCAGCAGACAACATCTGTCGAAGTATCAATGGCATATACGATTTGAACGTACTGACAGAGTACTTCTACACAACGTATCTCCCCCCAGGTCGGGATGATGACGACCAGACTCCAATGACAGCAGATCAGGGTAATGCTGATATCCTCTTTTACGTACTGCATTAATATGGCTGCACTGCTAAATAGAGAAGTTGGATATCAGTGAGCAAACAACCAAAAGTTCAAGAATGGACATGTTCTTTCTTAGCTATAAGAGTGCTAATTATATCTCTTGCAAATGAATTCTAGCTGATTGGAACTTGGAACTCGTTGTTGCAGGTTGACACTGCCTCGGAGCAGCGGCACAAGAACTGTGGAGGACGATGACTAGCAAAGAAGAGATCACCTTTCTGTGATTGATGTGCGACAATTGCAGCTTATATCGACTGTGTGGCAAGTGGCAAGCAAGTAATATTATATTTTCAACCCTTTCCCCTCAAGCTCGGTTAGAATAATCTATGGATTATGTCCTTGGTACCACAATTGGCTGCGTGGAGATGGTTCTTAATTAATTAAGTACAGTTAGGATTGGAGATCATCGTCGTCGGAGTTTAATTTTGCATACTTATTGCACACTGAATAATTAGTTGAACTAGGGCTCTCTTCACCTTGCTTCTATCTAGTTTATAACACACCACTTAATTGCACGTGTCGAATCCATTTTCTTAGTTACAGAAAAACCGATCATTTTAGAAGATGATGAGAACAAAAGGGAATCACAGTAACACGGTTAAATCCAACTGATAAGAATCAAAGCGATGACCCCGTAGTGCTAAGAGTGGAATCGATGTACTAGTAACAAATGCTTTTTCTAAATTATTATTGTATTTATTTTATTTGACATAGCTCTTGCATATTTATATTCATATATGTTACGTATGCATGTATTATTAAATTTCTCAATTTAAGCTGGTCAAGTGAACACGTGGCTCAAGCATGTGATTTTGTCATATTATATTAAAGAATAACATTTCTCTAGCTTAAATAAATATATAAGTCGCCTCCCTATATATCTAATAGTCAATTTTATTGGATTGATAGCTTAAATCAGAATCGGACTTCCAAAAGATCTCTACGCACCGTTGAGTGGCCTCCATCATTATCATTTTTATATAGAAATTCAAAGTCCGTACGGAAAAGTATAGAAATTCAGCTGATGATCAATCCGTCCGTACCAGCAACATGAATTTAACAAAAGAAAATGTTATTTTAATTAAATTAAATTGTTCCCACAAACGTTGAGAAATACTTAAACAAAAAAAAACCGCAGTGGGCTTATCGTGGATTAAATTAATTTATAAGGACTTGAATGCAGCCTTGCGATTTTCTCGTTTATAAAATTATTCAGTTTATGAAAAAAATAGAGAGAGGGGAACGGACACTAGATAATCGAAATAATTTGATATTTATTTATTTTAAATAAGATTTTCGATTCTAATTTTTGTCAACGGAGAAATCTATTTTGAAAGCGTTTTACTATGAAATAATCAATTCAACTCGAATTTAAATTAATCACAATTGATTAGATTCCTCCGTATAATATATAACGCCAAACAAAGACAGAGAAACATGAATTTAATTAAATAAAAGAAAGCTACATCAAACCGAGTCCGTACCTATCACAAAATTTTAACAATATTTATAAGTTAAAAGTCCTACAGAATTTTTTTTTTAAAAAATCCCAATGCTTTAAATAACTAAATTAAATTATGCAGAGGGTATTGTTCCAGTACTAAAGATGTAAGTGCTGCTCACTTCATGGCCATGGCTAAGGAGCACCATCCGCGATCGAACATTTCATCGCGTTAGTTCTCCATTTTTTCTATCGGTGACGCTCGTTTTATCATATCCATTACCATTTATAAGTTTAATACGATCTTTCAGGACATCCCTAAAAGTACTGTGCTATACATGTACATGTACGACATTGTTATAGGAAGGACATGTAATGGAAGATAATGTTTCAATATGATAACTCGTTTTAAGACCAAAATACATCTGAAAAATTTAAAAAGAAACCAAATTAATTGTTAATTTTCTTTTTATCATCTTTTGGAATCAAAGTATAAAATATTGGTTTAATCTTACAAGAAACTGAGCTGATTTTCAGGACATATATTTTTCGGTACTTGATATATGCTTACAAGAGAATAAGTTTGTTTTTACCTAAAATCCTTAAAGTATAAGGTGGTGATACTTTATTCTTCTATAAATAATGTTTCAATTCTTTCTCTATTCCCGAGATGGGATTCAATAATCTTCGACACAGAGATTCCTCTGTAATTAAAAATGCTAACTCCCATAATCAGATAACTTAAAATTAGATGAAGGACAGCACATGGGTAATCGAATACAGTCCGAACGCAGCACAGTATAATGCTTCACCGTACTTATCTGGTGCGAATAATGCTGAAGGTCGTGCGGAGTTTTGTCGGCAATAGTGTCGGGTGGTAATGCTCTTGTCCCTTTCTTTCACCTAATTTTCCATTAAAAAATGAAAATTATTTTTGAGGTTGAGACTTGAGAGTCATTTGACAAGGCTAGGAATTCTATGTGGGAACAAGTTGTCCGTACGGGTATGTGCGAATAATTTATAGATCCTATACCGGTAGTAGCTTGAATAATAAGTAGTTCATGGATAAATCCAATGAAATTTGACCCAGGTTCAAGGAGAAAATTAAGGATTTAATTCATATTCTAGCGCACTGGAAACTTATAACTAAAATCAAAATTCAAAATCAGATGTATAGAAAGAAATTTGTTAGTTACGTAGGGACTCTTATATATATACACACACTAGATATTGAACTGTACTATACATGAATTTTGTTATTTAATAAAATTTGACGAGAAAAGTGAATGTGTAAATAATTAAAAAAGTTTTATTTATAATTAATGTTTCGATTGTCTGAAAAATTAAATATGAAATAAAATAATAAATTTAGAAAAAAATGGTGCAATTTTATATCTATACTATTATCTATATCTATTATATATATATATACTATTATATGTAAACCTGAAGTGATTTTAGTGTCTTTTTCATTTTTCACGTTTGTTCTTAATATAATTTACATATCAAAATTATAACATGTATTTGATTTTCAAATTAATGGCAAAACAATAATTCCTGTCATTTTTCTCACATCCCAAATATACGATCATAACAGTAAAAATCTTTCGTTAGCTGCTCAGATTTCTTTATCTCACTTAATATGCTCCATATCTAAATTTTAGTAGTAAAAATCCATCGCATTTTTTGAATGAATAATTTCAAATTATAAAAATAAAAAAGTAAAATTGACATAATATACTAATGAAAATTGAGAATGTTCTATTTACTAATGTAAGTTAACAATTTTAAATGAATTAAATTATAATAAGTTATAAATAATAATATAATTATACGAATTCATTTCATCATTTCACATTTGTTTATTTTTATTTTTTCCGTACGTAGTACGAGTCCGTGTCTAGTACTATTATATACAAACCTGAACTAGTTTTTGGTGTCTTTTTCGTTTTCCACATTTACCCTCAATCTAATTTACATATTAAAATTTATGACATGTATATGATTTTCAGATTAAGGACAAAACAATAACTTCAGTCATTTTTCTCTCACCTTAAATATACGATCCTAACAGCAAAAATCTTTCGTCAACGGCTCAGATTCCATTATATCACTTAATATCACTCCATATCTATTATTTTAACAGTAAAAATCTGTCACGTTTAATATAAGTTAACAAATTTTAAATGAATTAAACTGTAACAAGTTATAAACAAATAATATAACTATATGAATTCATTCCAGCATTTCACATTTGTTTATTTTTATTTTTTTCGTGCGTAGTACGGGTCCGTTTCTAGTATAATAAAATTGATAGAGAGATACTTGGAGAAATATTTATTTAAAATAAAAAAGAGAGTGGTAGAAGAGAAAAAATTGATAGTTATATAGTAGTAAATTTACTATTACATCCATATTTTTTCTTGACCTAATTAATACTAAAAAATTAATTTTATATGTTAATAGACCAAACATTTTTGCATATAACATAATTATATATATGTAAATTCAATTATGATTCATGCCTGTTGTACCAATTTTGGCACATGGTTTGTGGTTAAACAATCACTATATTTATCTGCATTATAATTCTAATGCCGGCCACATCCATGTGTTACAAGTGAATAACTTAAAACGTTATTAGGGTCGAAGTAGACCACCCCCATCTAATTACTTTTCTTAATATTCATTTGCTTTCTTGATACCTTAGAACTTTGGGTTGACAATCTAAACCGTTGAATAAGCGCAAAAAGCTTTTGATAGATATACCGAAATTATCATTATTCATAATAAATAATAATAATAATAATAATAATAATAATAATAATAATAATCTCTTTGAAAATGATAATATTTCGGTAAACATTACTTGATATCCAAATAGGATTCAACTAACCTGAATTAAAATATAATTATTCATTTTAAAATAAAATTCTTTCCACCACAAATTTTATCAATTTCTAAAACCCTTAAAAATGACAACTTTATCACTTTAACTAATTAATATTTTTTTAAATCAAATTTATTTCAACTGTTCTGACAGATGCATACATTATTCTAGTCTGTACAAATAATAAACAAAATATATCATTGACTCTAAATGCCATCACTTGGCAATTGCTATCTCTACTCAGAAAGTTTTGCATATAACAGTGTCACCACCAACCAATTAAATTAAGCTACATTTGACTTAATTTAATTGGTTGATATCACCATATAAGCACTCTCCATTACACACAAGAGTCTCTCTACTCCGTTCCCTCCCCTTCCCAATCTCTAGTGTCTAGCTAAGTTAGCATGGATTGATTAAGGTGCTCTGGTATCTCTTCAACTTAAGAAAGTTTTAATTTTAAATATTGTAAATTGATAAAATCTACGATTAGCAGTATTTAACCCCCAGTCGATCGATCTGATTAAAAAGTAGGGTCCATTAGACATTTGAATATTAGACGATTGCATCACCTTGGACACGAGACAAAGAGCTCATGGGTTCGATTCTTATTGGTGGCATTCAAACAGTAACAGTCCCAAGTGAATTCTTAATTTTTCCTAATATAAATTGAGGTTAAGATACTTTTTCCCCTATTAGTCTGCTAAATATTGGAGTTGGTAAAAAATATTAAAATTAAAATAGATTATGGTAATCTAATGACAGTAAGTGCGAACGTGGCATAATAAAATGTTCTACCGTCCGTATCCATGGTGTGAATACTGCTCGTGCTAGTCAGTTTTCCTTGGCCTTTGTGCCATTTACTTTACTTCTTGTCGGGCAAAAAAGAAAATGTAGTATACATTTTTCAAATTTCAAAAATCCTGTTGAGAGATTTTCCTGGTGGCCCATTTGTGTTTCATCGTATCCCTTGAAGTATTACATTATGGATTTTAGGATATAATTAAGATTTATCCTAATATAAAATTACATGAATTTAAACTTTATAATATAATGAGTGAAATGTTCAAATATAAATTAGACGTCCTTGCACCTTGACGTTAATTAGATATCAATATTAACTCTTTCAAATATATAAAAATTCTAGTTTATCACCTGAGTGCTTGCGTTACACCATTTAGCGGTTTGCTCGAGAATGGATCTAACCCATATTTCTTTTGCATTACAATATATATCATCAATCCCACGACACTGAATATGCACTTAAGATTTAAAAAGGACCATTCTATCCATGTTTCAGCTCTATCATCCTATCAACGATGACTTGTGAATTATAGAATAGTAACACGATGACATTGTTTTCGAGGATTATCAGCAAAACCAGACCAAGTTACACAGGACAGCAGTTGAGGAGCCGATGAAGTTTTTTCTTTTACGCAATGTGCAGGTCTTGGAACTGAGGGTCCGCCATTCTACACAACATAAATGTATCCATTGTCTGCATTGATGGATTTAAGGGGCGTAGGGACAATCTCCTATGTGAATTTGAAAAAAATCTATGAAATGATGTATACATTACAATAATTCTATCTATCTTTTTAGTTAAATTATAGTGTTTTGTCTCCTATTGAATTCGTTCTTTTACCTATTATGAGTTTTGCCCCATAGACAATATTTCTTGATCCATCCCGGTCCTTTGTGTATGTGTACGACATGTACATGCAACAAAAATAACTGTACGTAACTACGTAGGTTCAATGAGCTAATAAAGGCGACTTTGATTTGGCAAATTAGAGAACGAGAATCGTGAACCGGCATTGCTCTGAGATTATGTGATATTGGTTTGATTTCAGCTAGTAAAATTCATTGTGCTCTGTTGTCTCTATTAGATCCTACATTAGTTATATAAGTGGATTATAATAATTATATATATAATATAATTGAGTATTACCACTTACTAGCTTAGATTTTTAGGTGGAAACGGACATAACATGTTGTAAAACTCGTTATCAGTAATATATTATATGAGCACCTGACCACACGACAATCACCGACATAAATCCGGACCCGTCTCCAGTAGCCCCTTCACGTGGCAGTTCCCTCATGCCCAAGTTGCTTACTCTGCTATCGGTCCGTTAACAATACAATACAATTCTACAGTCTCCTCTTCTTCCTAATCTGCCAACGGCCGTTAATTGCTTGGGGTTTCCTTCGACTTTTAATGACGAGGTCTGTCCCTTGTTGTATATGTCGCAGCTATTTTGTTCACCGTAGATATGTAAAAGGGAACTACAAGGAAATCGAAGTATCGTTTGCTAATTAAAAAGTCGTCATTATACTAAAAAAGAGATAAGTTATAATAGTATCGTTTTCGATTTTGAACAAAAATTTGAGTTCAATTATCATCATCGAGACATTTCATACCCTTTATATCCCTTTCAGACCCATAGATATTATTTACAATAGAAAAAAAGTCAACATATGGAAATTAGGGAAAAAGAAAAGTAGTGCAGACTACTTGTTTGAGAAGCCATTTCCTATTTGATAAATCCAAGGAATGTAGTGTGCAGAAATGGCCAAGTATATATATGACAGTATCAAGCCGGGATTTGGTACAGTAACACGATCCTCAATTCAAGCTTAACAAAAGTTGGATTTGTTGTTTATCAATGTAAATCATGTCTGTCTTCATTTATTCCTCGTTTGGTCATGTCTTTTTTTTTTTTTTGGATAATTGGCATTTGTATTAATAACCACAAAATGTACAATGTACACAAAAGGCTACAATCATGGATTTCAAACTAACACTACTAAGGAGTAACTAGGTCATTGTATATGCCTTCAATGCGAGGAATTGGTCATGTCTTATGAACCCCTTTCTCGTTGAAAAGAAAAGGAGGCAGTGGTAGATTCTTAATTTATGATCCCTTTACCTTTTGATGGACTTGATAGATTAGATTAGGGGTGGTTGGAATTCCTTTGTTGATCGGTGAAACTAATTCGTATTTATAACAATATATGCAATATATAAAGAGATTACAATATCATTTTATTGTCTTTAATCTCCAACTGCTTCCCAATCTAATTTATTCTGTTCATTACCTCCAGTGCCGCCATGTAACAATGGTTACGTGTGTAGCACCGTTATACAAACGGCTTGCTCCGACTCAGGAATATTGTAGCAGTCAACCTTGTTACATGATGACACCGTTATACAGAAGACTTGCTCCAGTAGTCAACCTTATCAATTCCAAACACCTCCAGTTGCTGGACGGAATTACTGATCATGAATCCCCATTCCTAATCAGTCGTTCCCTCACGACTGACATTGTCTTCTCTCTGTGGAATCGTAGCAAATTCAAACTCTCCGTTTATGTATTAAACTCTAAATAAACCCACCTAATAGTTCTCCTTCTTTCTTTATTGGCAGGTTTGAACTCCCAAGAACCATAATATTATATTCTCCATCCATTAAAGTATATTATACGACAGAAGATTGAGACCAGTTTCCCTACTGCTGCTCCGCCTTAGAGGAGAAGGATCACCAGAAACAACTAAGAAAACAAATTAACTTTCATTGATCAAAGACCTTCTCTCCATCGGAGAGCTGCAGTCGATCCTTACATGTAATTAAGCTCCGTCGGATTTGACATACCTAGCTTGCTACCGATATGTTCTAGGCACCATTTTCACTGTTCTTGGATTTGATAGGATAGCATAGAGGTTGAGGAAGAAAGGGGGCGGTTTTGGGAATCTTTCGAGGAGTAATCTGCGGCGGAGATGGTCAAGGGGAAGATCGTCATTCGGAAGATCAATTGCTCGAAGAGCAGGCAGGTGACTTTCTTCAAGAGACGAACGGGACTTCTCAAGAAAGCAAAGGAGCTCTCGATTCTGTGCGATGCGCAAATTGGATTAATCATCTTCTCCTGCACCGGCAAGCTTTACGAATATGCCAGCACAAGGTCAGCCCTAGTTCCTTTTACTTAATTACCCGAATCTTAGTGTACAAAACCAGACCATTTTATCACTAATTGGTTGAGAATCAGATGATTCTTTGTCTCATTCGGCGATGTGACCTCGTACGACTTCTACAAAGCATCTTGCTAGTTTTATGTCATGACACATACTGATGATAACATATTCAGAATTAATTGGAGAAACATTTTTGTATAGATATGATTTGAATGTCATACAGCCTGCCCGTAAAAGAATTCGGCATATATTGTCCAAATCTTCTAATTATTTTGTCTCTTCAATTGAAAACTAATTAGGCACCTCCAGCAATCGAAGAACTACTACATATTGTCGTATGGTTTGTTTAGGGTTTTAGAAATAGTGCTAAAACAGAGAACATATGTGGATATTGATAGGTTCCAGAGATTCTGAACTAGAACAGGTGATGTAAAAGAAAAGGGAAAATTTTACAGAAAGAGATATCTTCTTATATATTTGTCATATATTCCATCCCTAATCGAGTCCGTATGTGCGATAATACGTGCGCTAATTTCTTCATAGTTATTGAGTCATATATGATCAGATGGTACTAACCGTCCCTTCTCTTGCAATAAGTAGTATGAAGTCAATACTCGAGAGATATGGCAGCGTGAAGCAAGAGATCATCAATAATCCGCAATGCATGTCTGCTCTGGAAATCCAGGTATTTTTTTATTTAAATTCTGATTTATCTCATGAATTTCAAAAACAGTTCCTCATTTATTAATTTTCCGAAGGAAGACAAGGGAAGATTAGTTAAAGCTCATATGCACATGCATGGAATCGGTCCCGGCTTATAATATTTATACCTTATATTCAGTTTTTACGAGGGGAGGCTGCAACTTTGAAGCAACAGATTAGCAGCTTGCAAGAATCTCATAGGTACGTACAGAATGTCTGCTGTAATTTTTTTTTTCTTTCGCCTTCATGATGTGCATAACAATTTTCGAGAAGGGATCCAATCGAGAGCAATCAACTGCTCTTGAATCGTTTTGCTCTGACAAACGGCCGTTAATTTGTTGATAAGAGTAGGCGTATTATGATCATTTGAAGCGCCGGTTAAAAAGAGGGAAGAATGTTGTGATTTACATTGTTTGATAGATTATTTTGGATCACCGATGAAATACAGTCACTATCAACTTACCATCTCTCGTGAGAACTTGATAGGAAATTATCCAAGCTGAGAAATAATTTGGAATATTTCGAAATAGCTAAGGCAGAATAACCAAAGGAGGCACTTAGAATTAAACGTGGAGGAAGATGTGTAGAATCATGCTGAAAGCACCCACAAACCTTCCACTGTTGGCCAATAATGGACACACACAAGGATTATTTCTCTAGCAATCAACTACTAGAGCTTGTTGAGTGATCGTCTTTAATTAGACCATTGAGTTCCCCGAAACTGCACGGATCATATTTGGTATTGTCAATCCCTTCGCCTTGTTGCTGCACGAGTTCTGCCGCTGTTGGTGTCTACAACAGTGTCATCTTTTGATGTTCTAACTCCATGGTGCTCGCCAAAAACAGAAACATAGAATTTCTTAGGTCATTTATATGCACTTATACCCACATAAGTTTCTGGTCATTCTCCGTATAGGTGAGAAACAAGCTCATCATCATGCATACATAACAGAACTAAATAGGAGTTTTGATGTTGGACTTGTCATATTTCTAGAGCTCCGCTTTTATCTTTCTTTTGCATAAACAGGCGATTGATGGGAGAAGGGCTTTACAATATGAGTCTTGAAGACCTGAAAGGTTTGGAGACCAAGCTGCACACGAGTTTGAAAAATGTTCGTGCGAGAAAGGTGAATGATATTTAATCGATTCTCTATTCAGTTTAAAGCCAATAAATTTCATCGAATGTGTTAATGGAGCCAATGTGCATCCTACTTTTCCATCACCTTGAGTTTAAAATGCTAGTTATATTTCCTCCTGGGTGTCAAGTTAAAGATGAGTATCACCCAAGTATATTGGCATCAATTCCCCGATTCATCAATTATTTGTAACCTAATGAGAGATAAGCTCTTATGATTATGTGGGAGAATCATGTGTTGTCTGACTATGTACATATCATCTGACCTAAAATACGTGATACGTTATTATGCTAAGTTCTTGCCTTTTGGACACCATACCAGGACCAGGTTTTTGAGGAAGAAGCAAAACAGCTCAAGGAAAAGGTTGCCTCAGAAACATATTTGCTGTTATACTTATTATGTTATCCCTTCTTGCTGATTTAATTTTTCTTCTTTTTCCTGACAAATTATGTATCGAACAATAATATAACGCACACAGGCCGATCAGATGGAGCGAGAAAATAGAGAGCTGCGGAGGAAGTTGAGACAAGTCATTGAATACAATACAAGATCAAAGGGAGATCACGTGACTGCAAGTATTCATCCTTTCCCAGTCCTCAAACCATTTGAGGTATCCCACTAGTCTTTCTTACATTTCTTGAGCAAAGACTTGGCATCTATACGTTTCGAAGCCGGATCCTTCAATAATGATTGGCAGTCACTGCTCTATTCTTTGAAATCTTAAACTCCTCGTTGAAAGAATTTTTGCATAACCAACCACTTTATGTTTCCTTTTCTGCCGGATTACGATCATTAGCTGGGCCAGCTGGTTACTTTCTTTTAATGAGTATATACTCCCAAGTACATCTTAAATGTCATCGTGTAATTAGTTCTAAACAGTAAAATACTGCCATTCAATCTCTTGGTCACGTTGGACTCTCTATTCGTTCATTAAATTTACTGCTCTTCTTCATCATAAAAGCAGCCTAATGCGATTTTGGTTTGTATTTGTTTTACAGTTTCTCACAGCAGAGGAGTCCGTTGAAACCAGCAGTTTTCCTCTCCTAAGCACTGCCCGTGCTTCAACCGCAAAGGCTGAAGATGGTGCAAGCGATGAACCCATCCTTAACCTAAAACTGAGCCCACCTGGCTCTGAGCTGTAGGGCATGGCTAGTGCTGTAGATGACCACGATGCAGCAAAATTTGACGAAAACACTCGGATCTCTTGTGTGCAACACGGAGTGAAATGACGCTTGTTCCTCATATCAGTTTCACTGCAAGGGTTAACCATAGCACTTCACTGCTGGGTA
>JAOYND010011716.1:0-12612 GCA_025802135.1 Lagerstroemia fauriei | reverse complement strand
AACATGGTGGTATACAGTCCAGTGGTGTCTTATGTTTGGTGTGCTTCGTTATTTCCTTATCCAATTGGGTCCCCCTTCCATTGATGTTGTGATTGGGACGTCTCACTCCAAACAAAAATTCCTGTGGTGGCTATAAGCCAATTCCCTCTTCTATCGACCTGAATCGGATATGCTTAACCAAGGTGTTAGCCAATAGACTAAAAGAAGTCTTACCTGGGATAGTCAGCAAATCCCAGGCTGCATTTGTAAAAGGTCGAAGAATCTCCGACAATATCCTTCTTGCGCATGAACTTGTTCACAATTACCACAGGAAAGGAGTGTCGAAAAGAAGTGCCATTAAAATAGATCTTATGAAGGCCTTTGATTCTGTTGACTGGAATTATATGATAAATGTTCTGGAAGTGCTAGGACTGCCCCACAGATTTATACGCTGGATCAAAGCCTGCATTACAAATCCTTGGTATTCTGTAATGGTCAATGGCTCTCTGACTGGTTATTTCAAAGGTGCAAAAGGGCTCAGACAAGGCGATCCTCTCTCCCCATACCTATTTGTATTGGCCATAGAAGTCTTATCCCAAATGCTGGACCAAGCTGCAGCAACAGGGAAGATTGGTTACCATCCTCGTTGCAAGAAGCTCAATATCATTAACCTCAGCTTCGCTGATGACATCTTGATCTTCACTGATGGTTCCATGAACTCATTCTCAGCTGTCAAGGAAATTCTCCATCAGTTCTACCTGTTCTCTGGACTGAAGCTCAACAATGAAAAAACTGAATTCTTCTCAGCGGGTTTGACCCATGAAGCTATTGAAGAAGTGAAGCGCATAACTGGTTTCCAGAATGCTCCATTACCTATCAGGTACCTAGGGGTACCACTGATTTCCTCAAAGCTTACGGCCAAAGACTGCTCCTCTCTAATTGACAGAATCACGTCAAGGATTAACAGCTGGTCTTCCAAGTTTCTGTCGTATGCAGGGAGGGTCCAACTGATCACATCAGTAATCTCAAGCATGACAAATTTCTGGTGCATGCATTTCATACTCCCGAAGCAAGTAACTCGACGGGTGGAGCAGATCTGCTGCTCCTTTCTGTGGAAAAGGGATCTGTCAGGGGCAAAGGGCGCAAAGGTAGCATGGACTGAAGTCTGCTTACCTAAAAGAGAAGGCGGCCTGGGTATAAAGAACCTAGAATCCTGGAATGCAGCTTGCAGCTTGAAAAATCTATGGCTGCTACTCACCCAAGCAGGTTCCATTTGGGTTGCCTGGTCCACGCACTTTCTATTGAAAAGCCGAAGCATCTGGTCGATCTCTCCCTCAAGCAATTCCACATGGGTATGGAGGAAACTATTAAAGCTCCGAAGCAAAGCCAGACCTTATGTTTCAAGCAGAGTCGGTTCCGGTGACAGCTTATACTTCTGGTACGATCTCTGGGCACCTGACTATGGTCCACTATGCAACTTGTGGCCAAGCGGACTGTCCAGCATCCCTACCTTAGGACCAGGGGACAAACTTGCTGAGGTGTTACATGATAGAGAATGGGTCCTACCTAGATGTGCAACAAATGCTATCTCAGTCTCCTTACAAGACATCCAGGCCGCGGTGACGCTCACTGTGACAGATCAGCACCTTTGGTCAGGCTCACCTTCATTTGCTATATCCACTGCCTGGAATGATATTCGGCCAAAAGGCCCGGCTGCTCACTGGTTCCCCATACTATGGTTCAAAGGTCACATTCCCAAGGTGTCTACTATTTGCTGGCTCGCCATCAAGAACAGACTTGCTACGGCTGATAGAGTCTTGAGATGGGACTCTCGAATCTCCTCCCAATGTGTATTTTGTGCTCAAGAACCGGAAACGAGGGACCATCTATTCTTTCAATGCTCCTCTACGAAAGTAGTATGGCACTCCATCTCGTCGATGCTGCACCTGGATAGGGGCCTGAGAAATTGGGACCAAGCAATCTCCTACGCTCTCAGATGGAAAGGGAACAAACTTGATGCGATACTTAGCAAGTTAAGCTTTACTTGTTACATCTACTATATATGGTCCGAGAGGAACACGAGAGTTTTTAAATCTACGAGTGTCCCCCCTTTTGTAATCATAGGCAAGATCCTTTCAATGGTTAGGCTTAGAGTAGTCTCTCTTCCTAACATTAGGCACAAATTAGCTGCAAGCAAACTAGCCACAAATTTTTGTCTTGGGGAACTTTTGTAAACCTTGTAAATGATTGATTGAAGAAATGCAGTTACAATTATCAAAAAAAAAAAAAAAAAATATATCAAGCTATGATAGCTGCCCGTCGTACGCACGTCTGACTGTGTCTTTATGATCCCAACACACGCCACGCTTAAATCAAATTTTGATTAAATACTTACCACTTAACCCTCTATAATGTGTGTAATTCTCACCAATTATTTAATCCTAACCTTAGGACCAGTACTAGGTTATATAATTAATGGTTCTTCCTTTTGAAGGGCTAGGGCTATAGTACTTATGACGCGGACCCGCAGCCAAATTCATCATCTTAAAGAGTGAACCAGAGTCGACGTTTCATTCCCCGCACCTCCCAGAGATATCAGCGGTATCTACCTAGCATGATAGACAAACAAGGTTCGGTTGAGGATTCTTGCATATAATTTACTAGCACTGTCCACATGGTTGCGGGTCAGCTCATACCACTTGCAACAACACAGAATCCTGCCTGAAGTGAATGATACGTGAAGGTGCTGCTCGTAAACATGTTCAGCATCAAACGTAGTTTCACAACCTTTCTTTGCTAGCGGTAGTTTCCCATGATCACAATCAGAGACTTCACAAAGCTAAAGGAGAAGATTAGTCATGGGAAGTACTATTACAAGATGCTATGGTTTATAGAAACACCGAGAATTGCATCCAAAATCATACATAAAAGTTTCAGCGCATCCCGGGTAAGGGTAACATCAAGAAGTCCTCGTGGTGCTGCTCTACAAAGTAGATGATAGCCTCCTGACATTATAACGGATATGAGTTCTCAAAGAAGGAACAGAAACCATCTTCACTGTGGGAAAATCCCCTTCTGTCCTTTTATCACTTAAAACATTGAAATATCTGGTGGTGGTCCGTACACATTCTTCCAAGAACATGGGATAACCCAGTCAATACGATCACCTGCACAACAGCCAATAATTGGATGATGATAGCAAATGGACACAATTTACCGTCAGATGTTCGTGTCATGAGACTAGTAAAAATCCAAATAGCAAGTGCTTCTATTACTACAGATAACTCTCACTAGACATTTTTCAATTGGGTGATAAGATCGATTACATTTTTGACAAATTTATCAGCATTTCAATTTCCGCATTAAACATCCAAGCACACTCACCTTTGGGATCAGATGAGCACCATACAAAAGGTGGACCAAAATGACCAAATGATTGGCATATATGAAAAATTATCGAGAGAAACCAGCATGACTGGGGCCTAGGGAATGATATTTGGAATCGTCATCCAAGATATTATGGCTGAAGTTCGAGAATGACTCATAGCAGTTCCTATGAGGATCTGATTTCACTTTAGTTCAAACAAGATTAATTTAAATTAGTATAAGCAATCTACAACATACATCTACATCAAAATAAACCATTAGAGAATGTGCCAAGACTTGTTTTTCCTTAAAAAGATAAATCCCAGACGTACAAATATCACTTAACGCTAGTAGAGGAGCAACTTTATCAATAATAATAATAATAAAGAAGAAGAAGAAGAGCAAATTTGAAACACAAGATTTGGTTTAGTGTTAAAAACATGGTATGTGAAATGTCCTCGTGACCAACCCTGCAATAACACTAACTTGGGATTGGTCTAGTGATTCCCTTACTAAACCAACAAATGAGTGATCCAGGATCGAATCCCAGGTTGGGAGGATCGATGGGAATTTTCCCAAGGATCCTAACCCGACCGCAGATTAGTCTCGAAGTGCGCTTCAGCTGGCCCGGAATACTGTATGGTGTGAATTTTTTTTTAAAAAAAAGAACCAACAATAACAAAGAGAAAAGTTTCTGGTAGTGAGATCTCTAAGTCTGGGTCTGGGATATCAGTTATGTATGGTAAGGTTTGGTCTGCAAGAATGGAATGGAATGGATACAACCATTTTTATATCATTTTTCATTTGGTACACTTTGAGTTGTCAGGCGCATCCCATTGCAAAGAAGTTTTATATCAAACTGTGGAACGAACTCACTTCCCAAAAGTTCAAGAATGCTTATTCAGCCGTATACCTCAGATGCATTCCTCGTGTATTTAATCTCAATACCCATACATCTTCTTTTATCAAACCCATTCCTTTCTAGTTCTTTCTTTCACTTTCATCAAAAAGCCGAAGATACAAGGTAATACGTGTCACACTGCAAGCCGGTTTCTTTTTTAAACATGGGAGAACGCATAAAACACAAGCATTGGCATTGAACTGACAAAATGTGCAGCAGAATAATCAAAACTGAACAAATCAGACATTCTTCATCAGCTGCAAGCAAGTTCATTTTCCTAAAATTCCCAACACCCATTAACTGAAAATCAATCGAAAGCATCATTTACGTCAACAATCCGCGGGCCTGCCCGATCATGTGTAAAATCTAAACCAATTAACCGCGTATTCAAACGAGAAGGATAACAGTTTCGCATCAACAGCATATCAAAACTGGGGAATCAGCCGCAGTTCATCTTGAGCGTCTTGTACCTTCAGGCCCCCGAGAAAACGAATGTTCCCGACCGATGGCTCGTGAGGGAGAACACGGGAGGTGGTGAGGCAGACGAGAGGCGAGAGGAGGATGGAATCGCCATTGACGGTAAAATCATCAAAGTACTTCTCGAAGAAAGACAGTTAGGTTCTAAGCGCCATGGAGGAGACTGCTGATAGTGCTAAGCTCCACCGGGAGGAGATAAAGATAAGCTTGTCCGTTCTTCCTCTTAGGCTTTCTCCAATCCGCTGCTGAGTTTTGCAGGGTTGAAGGAGAAATAGGGAAATTTTCAATATGGTCCTAGATATTTTACTTTGCCTTCCTTTTTGACATTCTTTCCCCAATCGATTCCCTTTTATTACAGTTCAGTCCACTCTTTTATTTCTATTTACATTCTAGTCCTCGTAATATATCAAGTCAATGGCCTTTATCCTACTGAAGAAGTGTCATCAGCTATATAATAAGGATCATTTTTAACTTCACCTTCTGAGATTCTAAAGGTTCTTGAGGTACATCTTGGTATCTGAGAGTTACTGTTCATTATCTGTAAAATCTTCTGTATATGCTCGCTTCACGAAAATTCCGAATGCAGAATCGCAATGATGGAAGATGGAAGCAAATGTCTTGCAATTGGAGCATTCCATGTTGTTAGTAATCTTGTACATCTGTTTCGTGTATCTGTCCAAGAGCCAAAACCAGTCGCATGATTCAACCGAGTCGTCTCCTCCAAGAGTGGGCTACGGTGGGACCTCGAGGATGAACTTAACAATCGTTTACTATTCTCACAACGTGGGACAGCCGATCTATTAGGAATGGTGCCCTAAATCCAATGACATGTGATGAATTTGGAGTTATCTTTGTTCGTGAAATATAAATAGAGATATTTATTATTCATTATATATTATTTATTTTAATGATTGCATTTAAACCTATATAAATTGTGATTGATTTTACGATTATGATGAGATCGTACTAGTTAGACATAAAATCTCAAAAAACCTTAATTTAAAAACGTTCATAATCACAAGATCACTTAGTAGAGGATTAGTGAACTCGTAAAACTAGTATATTCATTACATGCTCTAAAATAGAGGATAACTGAACTCACGGTTACTTATGAAGAGTCGTTAATGTAAAGAGTGTAGGTGCTCATTATGGAATAAGTTTACTGAACTGATTCACTAAAAAAAGCCTAATGTATTCTAAAATAAATATCAATAGCCTAATTCTCATGTGATAATAGGTGTAAGTAATTCTTAGACCTGAAATTTTCATAGCACCTTATAATTATTACATTGTGGTTTTGGTCTCCTCTTGAACACGACTCTCTGAAACGTGTATAGGATGTGCTGGACCAGTGACACTCTTATGGAGGTAGTGAGTAATCAATAAGAAATTAGTTACTTCTAGTGGTCGTATAGAATCTCTTGTCAGAGTAGTATGAAAATTTTAAAAAAAAATTTCCAATGTTTTATAATTGAGTCATTACTTAAGAATTGAAACATATGAATAAGTATTGTGATTTAATATTATCTATGCCCAAACTTAATTGGGACATTGTATAAACTAATGATTTAATTATACAGAAACTAATTACCGAAAGATATTCGATTCTTTAGATTCAAATCCTCACTATTAGGATAATCATGACATGTTGGTAGATGTCAATCTTGACTTGTAGGTCTAATGATTAAGAGTTAATTAAATAATCATATTAAATAGTTTAATGAGATTAATTAGATTATCATTATTGTACCTACTGCTAGCTTAGTGTGCACCCAATAGGTCACACAATACATGTTTTTCTCGTAACCAAAATTTAATATATTTAAATTTGGAACAGACAGTAGAAATTTTTGCTAGCATGAATTAGCTCATAGCGATCACATAGCTTATTAGATAAGACTTTTATGGAACTAAGTACATAAATGAATTTATAGAAATCCAGACATTCTCGATTACCCATGTAAGAAACATTATCAAATGTGATTCGAGTAAGTATATGAT
The DNA here is from genome assembly GCA_025802135.1 of Lagerstroemia fauriei. NCBI lineage: Eukaryota > Viridiplantae > Streptophyta > Magnoliopsida > Myrtales > Lythraceae > Lagerstroemia > Lagerstroemia fauriei. Next base: position 5,888 of record JAOYND010011716.1, on the reverse strand, counting down.
GATATACATATACACGAATTAGCAGTTAATTTTTAAATTAACTGACGGAATTAAATGTAGTTTATTTTATTTATTTGAAACCGCTGTAGCATCTCTGTTCCCATCAACTATAACCTTTCTTCATAAATAAATAAAATTGAACCCGTTTATCACCGAATAAATAAATAAATAAATAAAATTGGTTACTTATTAGATGAAAGGTTGTGAGAGTGTATGAGATTCTTCTACGAGCCGTGAGTGAGAGAATTTTAGATTTGAATTTTAGAGACAAACACATGACCCAAATAAAACGAGGCTGAGTTTTGGGTGGTGCGATTTGAGAAAGAGTTTATCAATTTCTACGAGGCGCCTAGTGTGGATAACGTGAAGGGCATGTACGTGTGCGTCTATCAAAGGATCGGTCCCAAAATGTTCGTGATCAGGAAAATAAGTTCGTGTGGGTGGTATCGAACAACATCAATCCGAGGATTACAGCACAAGGACCGAGTCAAATTTCTTGTATGTATAATTATAAACACCCTCTTTTATTGTAATTTTGAATTACGTCGAAGTGACTCCTGGGATTGGAGATGGAATTTTGTCAAAAATTGATATTCCGCTGCGCGATGATTTCCAACACTATCTTGACCACAGCTGCAGAGGAAAATGACACTGACAATTCAGTTCTGCAGACTACACGAATACCATACCACGAACTAATCCGTGTAGGCATATCAAAGATTGCTTGTACACCGAGGCTTCCAAATTGACCGGATCAGGGAGACTTGGGATTGCCAGCATTGACTGACAAGTGGCAGGGCAACACACCAGGCAGGTCCAGCGGCATTTACCAGGAAGTTCAGGGAGACTTGCGATTGCTGCGGCTGATCCATGTCTGTGCTGCGTGCCATCTAAAATCTCCAGTTCAGTTTGAGAACGGAACGGACGGAGTCTATGGAGCTGAACCGGAATACCTCCTTTCAAATTTTCACACTTCAAAGCATTTAACACATTAGTTCAGCTTCCCCAAGTAACTTTCCCCAGATCTTTCTGGAAATCGAGGTATGATCTTATTGAAATAAATGTTAAGCACACTGCTTTGTTCGGATTAGCAACAGGATAGTATGGCAAAACTTGTTTTTGACAAGTTAAATTCAACTAACAAATTGAGCCACCATGGACTATCAGGAGAAAGTACATGTAGTATAATGATTATAAAGTTACATGTACGTAGTTGGAGTTAAAGGATAGGATTGACCCATCGGCATAGCCGAGAAGTTTGTAGGAGCACAGGAGGGAGATCATAATGCTCTTCCAGAAATAGTAATTCTTGCCATCAAGCTTTTCTGGAATGGTGGTACTGTGTTTGGCAATTTGGAATCTGTGTAGCGTTGGATCCTGTAGGCTAAGTGGTGTTAGATGCCATTACCGGTTTGGCTGTTCGGCAGAAGAGAAAAGAAAGAAAGAATATTGGAGGATTGGAGAATCAGAATTGTAGGCGAGAGTTTTTTCGACTTGTGAACTCTAATACCATGAAGAAATTACAGAATGAGGGGAGTATAGAATTTCAATCAATGTGCACCTCTAGGGTGTGTCTTTGTATATTAATATATGAATAAACAGTGTACAAATATGGTTATTTGATATACTCATAATTTACCCATTATTACAATATATGGTATGTCGTGATTGTTGCAATATTTGGTGAATCATATTCATTAAACCTCCAGCTCCGACAGTTGCTATAAAACAAGGAGGATCAATCATTGAAACCGAGAATCCCGACTACGAGGAATGGAAAATAATTCACAATGGAGTAAATAATCCACAGTGGGCCCTCACCGAAGAATTTCCCCTCCCCTCCGACAGGAAAGGTCATATCAACCAGTAACGCACTGGCAGATTCCCGACCAGAGATGGTAATAGACCGGAGCGGCAGGGTATTTCGATATTTAGACCCGTTTCACACTCTCACGGAACGGGATGTGAATTGCGCGCTGGTCAGAGAAATTAATTAATACAATATAAAATATAATTAAAAATAGAATGTAAATTTACATATTTATAATGGTACAATTAAATAAATTTTAAAAATAAGAATTTATATATTTTGATAAAATATAGTTATTATTATATAATTTATTAACATAAAATATTTATAAATTAAGTAAATTAATTTTAATATATACAATTATATAGTAAATTAAATTAAATTATATAATAATATATAAACCGGGGCGGGCGGCTGCCCGACCCACCACTCCTTATGGTTTATCGACCGTGTATCACTGAGTTTAGTTTTGAAATACCATCACACTTATATATTTGCATCTTCTGGAAACTCAAACAAGTAAGATGTCGTTCTCGTATTAATCTCCATCCTGTTCCTGGGGATGGAAACTTCCGAGGAGAAAATATAAAACCCAGCAATGTGAACTTCCGAGAGGAAGATATGGAAAGCTCAAGGCCAACAGTTGAGAATTTTCCAGCAGTCAGATGCCGTGCCCCAGGAGTCGAGAATAGGCATGGCAATTTGACCTGGGCACGTGCGCCCCACCTCTACTTAGGGTAGTGTGGCCGGCCCCTTGAACCGTGAAGATTTATAATAAATTATTATATAAATTTCATGAATTTTATTTATTTTTGTTCGTTCCACGACAATATAATAATCCAGCCCCCTCCCGATCGTACTCTTTCGTTCTTATTTTAAGTCCAACCATCATCTAAAATTCAATTCAATTCTTTGATACGCGTTAGTTCCAAAAATTCCGTGGTTTAAAAGTCAATTCAACTCCTTGATATGCGTTAGTCTTAGAAATTCGATGGTTTAAAAGTCTATAATAAAACATAACATCAATGTAAGTAGTCCATGTCAGATCATGAATAGTCGCATGCCTTTAACACGCACGTGCATATACGCAATTTGAATGTTCGACTTTAATTTCGTTGAATATTTAGTCCTATTCATCATTACTAAGTAATTATTGCCCCTTCACTCAATGAAAAAAGTAATCATAAAGATTACTTTTTGCTGAATTTCCGGCAACTTAATTTAATATATTAAAAAAAACAAACATATTTAACAACTTATATTTATTCAATCCATGTACTTGCTCTAAAAGTCTGGTTCGTAAAATGCTATTCTAGGAGAAAGACTCTCTCTAGATGAATTATTTATGCCCCTTGGACGAAGAAACTCTTATGTCTAATGATGTGCTACTTAGTGATATATACTAGATACTAACATTCCAGCCGAATCCTTATATGAGTACGTTAACAATAAATTTGTAATTTTGCATCAAAAGATGAAATAATCAGTAAGTGAGTGGCTGGGGTTGCAGATCAAATGGGACCTAGCTATCTCGCTTTTGATGTGACAAACGTGACGATGGCAGATGAATAATCATTTCAGGTACGGCCCCACTTACTGTGCGTAAGCACGCCTACGTTATTTTATTAGGACTAATAATTTCAATTAACTTTTCAAGGATTATATTTTCGCTAGGATTGCTTAGAGAGATTCTTGCTAGGAAATATGGGATTTACCAAAGAATTTTGATTAATTAACTCCAAAAGAATTGATTGAATTCATTTGTAATCCTATATGTTTATAACCATTAAGTACAGTAGACAGACATAGTTTTAGCTTGTTTGGGGTTGTATTATGTTATGGATTGTGGAAGGAAAGAACTACTGCTCTTTTTTTCAGAAGGATCTCCTGATCTCTTTTCTTTTCTAGATAGAATTTTTAAATCTTATCAGGGGTATAAACTATCTCAATGTATGGATAATATAGATGAAGCAGAATATTCAGCTTTCTATTCCAATGCAGATAGAAGCTTCAATGCTGCAAATCAGGTGGATTTTCAAGGAATTGTCATTTGTACTGATGCAACTTGGACCCAAGGAAGATCTACATTAGCAGGAGTGGCTCAATACAAATGTACTATATTTTTATTGTGGCTTATGAACTGCAGCGCTTTTTCTGCTGCCTAGATTGAATCGAGATCTCTAGTATTAGTTTCATTTGTTGCCAAATCCAGAGGATGGAGGCAAGTTCTTTTTTGCTCTGATGCTCTAAATATTGTTAAGGCAATCGCCGAAAAGCAATATCCACCATGGGATTGTAAAGTTTTGATTCAAGATTTTTTTATGTCCTCACATTATTTCAATTATTGGGAGTGTAAATGGCAGAGTAGGAAACTTAATAGAGCTGCCCATAATCTCTGAGTAAAAAATGATGCTTTAGTCCACTGACTTGAATGTTTTTGTGAGCTATCATGACTTGCCCAGCTTTAATTTTGTTTAGGTAGTGCTGTGTATGTTTTTTTCCATTACATTTTACTTATAAAAAAACGTAGCTTCAATATGGGGCTCTAAGCATAATTGTCCTTTTAGGAAAAAAGAATATATATCTAGATATCTTTTTCGGTGTATAAATATGATGCATATAAATTTAAAAGATGATAAAAGAAATAAGGAATAAAGTGATATATAATTTTCACTAATTTGAATTGAATTCAAGACTTTTTTATTTCAGCTCAAAAGCGCTACCACTACACAAAAATCTCTCTCACTCTCCTCGGAAGACCATAGACTTTGGCCACAAAAGTGTATTTACTTCTGTAAAGCATCTAGAGATCGTATCCGGGTTTGTATTAGAGGTACTAAATACGAATCCGTCATTGACGTAAGCCCGTAAACCGGCAGTTCCTTTGAGCCCAGTCACCTACTCCGTCCACGATCAACACACAATACAAAATTCAATATGGTATCAGAGCTGGGCTAAACCCCCTTAACACACTGTGTGTGAGAGGGAATGTTAGATCCCGCATCGGTAATATAAGACCACGATAATGTGTTTATAAAATAACTCGGTACCCCAACCTAATAACTTAGACTTTTGGTTAGGAACGGGATCAAAACTCTTATAGGCTCAGATATAAATTTAATATCTGTAAAACAGAACATCAATCCAAGTAGCCCATGTCAAATGAATAGTTGCATGAGTTTAACAACATCATAATCCTATTCTTCTTCTTTTTTTAACAACCGAAGTATTCGAGCGCCTTCTAGGCCCGACTAACGTTGGTTGCGATATCTCCTCCTCGGAGCACATGCAATAGCCCGCAAACCACATGTGTTGGGTGAGTCAGGTGAACTTGACGAGTTCGATGACTATAAAGCGCCCCCCAAGAAGAAACGTCCCTTCTCGGATTCAAACCAGGAGGTTTAGTGCCTGACCAGTGGGGATGTTGCCTCATGGGTGAATATCTCATCCTATTCATTACTAAGCAATTATTGCCCTTTTTAATGGAAAAGTAATCTTCAGCAGTTTTTGTTGAATCTCCGGTACTTAATATAACATATCCAAATTAAAAAACAAACGAATTTAACAGCTCATATTTATTCAATCCATGCATCTGCTTTAACAGTCTCGTCCTGAAAATTTTCCCCCTAATCTAGGGGAAGAAACTCTTTGGATGAATTATTTATGCCCAATGCAGACTACTTTAACAGTCTAATTTGTCTCGCTCAAGATGATAAAGCAAGGTAATGTAAAACAAATTACAGCGAGTTAAATAGAAAGAGAGTTGCAAAAACTTCATTATTTCTATGATATTATGGTTGTTTAGCTCTTTCATTGACAGACTTCATGTTGAATAGCGTAAAAATTGCAGGGTCAATTGGTAGTTTCATTTTGAAAATAGCTTCTTACAATGCTTCAGGAGGGAAACTGAAACTCCATATAATCAACTTATCTCCAAGATTTTCGACAATACACAATGCCTGAAAGCTACTTTCAAATTTTCACTGTCACATGCCATTCTGTTTATCTAGAAAATTGTCAAAGTAGTTAGCATGGGATTATCTCAAAGAATTTCTCAAAATCTTATTTTTAATTGTTT
>JAOYND010011612.1:0-12616 GCA_025802135.1 Lagerstroemia fauriei | reverse complement strand
AAAGGACTCGATGTTGTAACGCGGACAACATATAGGACTTGATTTAACACTTTGAAACATTTAGGACTCACTTGTAAGAATTGATAAACTTATAGGACTCCCAGTGTCTTTATCCTGAATTAATAGTATGCAAGTTGGCCTCGTTTACTATGGGACCAAGTCAGGTCTATTAGTGAACGGCCAGTCACGAGCCCATTCCTTGTACCAAAAATAGGGTGTGACAGGTATTCAGTGATCCAGAGTGGGACGTTGATGTGGCTGGATCCACACGGTGTGATTCCATTGATTTTTCAGAGTAGTTCCTTCAATATTCAAGTCAATGTAAGATTCGGCATGGACAGGTTCATGTACGGTTCTGTTTGACCCAATTGACCCAAAAATGGGCTCACAACACTCGGGAAAAAAAGAAAAAGGCAGCAAGAGTTTTCTGAGTGCATCGTATGTCAAGACTGAAAGGACAATTATGACAACTGTAAAAAAAATCACTATGGACTTCTGATGCAGCAGCAGCATTTGGAGTTTATCTTATTGAAATGAGGCTTTGCTTCAAGATCCAGAGGGTGGGGACTGGGGATGAAGAGAGTGGACCATTTCTTGGGACAATTCAGCGCATGGTTTATGGAAGAAGAAGATTCAATCGATGCAACCGTAGACTTCACCTGATATTTTTTTATAACAAGCCTTGTAGCAGAAGTCAGTATCCGTTGCCACTGAAAAGTACTTCAGCTTGTGGGAATGTGAAAAATGTTGGATCGTCAAGGAATCATCCCTTTGTTGGTCCTGAAGAGGCAGAGTTGTGCACATCGCATGTCAAGGTTGAACTCACTGTGGTCGTAGCGGTACGTGAAGTGATAATACCTCCCACAGGCTTTGCATGGGAAACCTTTCTTGGAGTCGGCAAGAAGGGTAAGAGCATGTTGATTGTTGTGGAAAGGGTATTGGGAAATCTCTTGGAGCAATCGAGCGCAGGACTCATGGAGCAAGAAGAAGCAGCGCCCCCAGCCATAAGTCAGACCCTAGATCAACTAGTCGCTTGTTCTGCACATAATCTGGATGGCCTTATCCATGTTGAACAATGTGAGGGGATGGTCAGGAGCAAAATGTCGGATGATCATAAGCTTAGGAATCTGTTCTACAAGTTCTATTTCGGGCTTAGTCTCACTATTCTTAAAGAAAGTTTTTTGCCTTTCGATCTCCAGTTATATCCTTTATATTGGCCATTTCCCCAGGTTAGGCTTCAAGAATAATCCTAGATCTTGATGACAACTGCCATAAAATTTTCCAAACAAGTTGCTCAGATGCAGTAATGCAATGTGGCCTAACCCGTCCCGTCCCTTTCAAAAGCAGACTTCTAACACTCGTCTTGTTTGGTAGTCAGGAATTGGACTTCATGTTACGGGCCAATTTCGTACGTAAGGCCCATTACTTAATTTGGTTGGCAAAAGAGGTCACAATGTGAATTACGAATTGGGCCTCTATTCGGCCCAATCCAGAATCACCATTCACTACTAAAAGTAAATGAATATGTATTACGGCCTGATTCATATGGTCTAGAACTTAACTAAATATTTAATTACCAAGTTTACCCCTTGGATCATAAAAAAATCTCAAACATCGACCATCCGATTGACCGCTCTCACATATTTACATCTGCTGTTATTCTATTTCTTGTATTGTTATTATTTTTAATTTTAAAACTTATTATAAATTAAAGACAATCAGTTAATTTTCTAATTAAAATTTAAATAAACAATTATTCAAATTCTTGATTAATTAATAAATTATATTATATGTATCTTATCATGTATAATAAATTTATATTATCCTATAATAAATGAGTTAATAATATATTATTATATATGAAGGATATTTTTGTCTTTTTGACCTTGTAACATTTTATTCTTAATTTATTATGATAATGCATTACACTCTACCAAACTATGGAAAGATTACTATTACATACTTCATCTATTACTTGTCAATTCATTTCCTTATAAATTATATTTCATATCAATTACATATCTTACTATCAAACATGCCAAAGGGGTAAAGGAACAGGGGAATTGTAGAGAATCAGGATCCATTACCTCTACAGTTCATCCTGCAAGCAAAGCCCAGAAAATGAAGTGGCAATCAGCATAGGCATTCGGGGTCTGTGCATACACATACCCATCACATACGAAGAAATCCGTAATAACTCATCTATTAAAAAATACCGAGAAGAGTTGTCGGTACACCTTAAATAATCCAAGATCGTCGCGCGAGACCGAATCACGTACCAAGTTTCTGCATTATCATGAATATGCTGATGGTGGATCCTCACTATGTAGTCGAGTAACTTGATTTCTTTGGGATCACTTGATGGATACGGGTACAAGTACAAGGCCCATGGTGGAGTGTTGAAAATCTCAAAGGGAGTGCTCGTAGTCTTGAAAGGGGTGCTACAGGGAGGACTCTATGTCTTGCATATATAGGCTAGGACTACCACAGCAGCCGAGTGTGCGACTTCCCAAAAATACTTAGATAATCTCGGGCACGGAAGGGTGGGCGTGTGTGCAAGGCATTGTGCACCGTTGGTAAGACCTCAAAATCCCTCGTGAATGAACACATGTCCTTTGGTAAACCTGTTCTGGTCGAGCAGTTTAAGGACAGGACCCGAGAGAAGGTAGAGACACCTTGCAGGAAGGTTGAGTCGATGAAGACTCCCAGAACTCAGCCTATGGAGGTAGGAGTTGATAAGTCGGGAGGCCCGCAGGGAGGCAACAACTTCTACGAGAGAAAGAGTATGCTCAAGACAAGCAGAGGAAGCAGTCAAGATTGCCTAAAAGACTCGAGCTTCAAGGGGTGGTGATCTTGGAGAATGCTGAAGCCGTGTTGAAGTCGGCTTGTCGATACGTCAGCTGGAAACTTGCAGGAGTGCTAACGAAGCCCGACACCTTGGATAAGTCCAAAGGCGGTTTGGACCTGAGCAATGTGCACACGAAGAGGTGGAGCACGTGAATGGGCTGAACAGAGCAAGCAAATCCAAGTTCGATGTTGGTTAGCTCGATGCAAGCCAAGGTGGAGATTTGTTGAGATTGTCTTGCATCAAGCCAGATACTTGTGGGACTCGAAGATCTGTCGGATGAGTGGAGATCATGAAGGAAAGATTTATTTTCTTTTGAATTTGAAAGATTCTGATTTCCTATAATCTCATCCCAAATCAAATTGGGATACTTTCTATGATATGATTTAGGAGATATATGATATCTTTTTAATTGTGTCAAATCCTTATAAATAGGGCTAAATAGAATCTTGTGGGTAAGTGTGAAGAATCATGTGAGAGATCTTTCTGATAAACTTATCTATAATGCTAGGGTATGAGAACTTGAGAGATCGGGTCGAGACTCTTTTCTTAGTGGGGTTGTAACGAGGGTTTGGGTACGGGACCGAGAATCTCTGTGAAACTGTAATCTTCTGTTTTGATCTAGTGGATTGCTTGCTCTGTGTCGTGGAGGTTTCCCGATCCCCATTATAAGTCCCCTGACCCAGATTTTCTCTCTTCTTTAACCATAGCTTACATGGAAAGATACAAGGAAAGATACAAGGAAAGATACAAAGCTCACATGCAAAGATACAAGGAGCTGAAGAACAAACTGCAGACTTAACCTGTCCCATCCCTACGCAAAAGCAGACTTCCAACACTAAGGAATAAAGGAACAAGGGAATTGTTGAGAATCAGGATCCATACCATCTACGGCTCATCCTGCAAGCAAAGAGCAGAAAATGAAGTGGCAATCAGCCAAGGCATTCCGGATCTGTGCACTTGTTTAAAAATGAAGTAACAATATGTCCGCGCTTTGCTGCTGGATGGGAATGTGACCCTGATGCTTGCCAAAAATGCTTGATTGTGCAAGTCTTAGATACTCCCAATACCCTTGGAAGTGCAGCTGTGGAGATGCTTTCTTCTCAGATGAGCCTCCTCGACGTGGAGATGGCTGATGCGGAATCATGAGACCCCTACTGATCCTATAACTTTTCACGCTTTAGTAAACAGTTAGTAGAAACAATTGCTTCTTTGCTTCAAATCCTTATGGCAAAAACCGATCCAGGGGTGGTCTGGGTGCCTTTCTGAAGGTTAGAATAAACGTACTGATTTCTCTTCATCTTCTATGAATATACATTGGATAGTGCATTATTTACTTATAGTGAAACATTTACAGGAAGTTCGAGGAGTCCTTCCTTCCTGCTGGCTACTTTTGTCCTAGTTGACTGCTGATTTCTGCTTTTCTGCTCTGTAAATTTGATATGTGATCGGGTATCAAATTTAAAATATCTTCGGGTATGTCCCTGGGATGGGATCAATCTTCCCCATTTTCCAAACCCGTGACAGTTTGTTTCCTTTTCTTCATACAGCATATGACATACTATCCTAAATGTCGTAGCTTGACATTAGCGGCATATCTTACCTTCTTCTCATTTGCATTATATTATGCACATATATATATATATATCTAAAGTTTGGCAATACAATAATGAAATTACAAACCCATTGGACCTGAAGCCCATCTAACTAAATGATTCCACGAAGCACATGGCCCATAGACTAAGTCCATTTGCTTTCTTATTCCCACCGCCTTAGCTGTAAGCACCATAAAATTTTCTTTGGGTATATGTAAGTTTCTGATTTCTCAGTCAATGGGTAAAATTGAATGAAGAAATCAAAGGAAATGTGGGCCTAAAGCTCACTAAGCTTTACCAACCTATGGCCCCAGAAGTGCTCATCAAGCCCGCAAATTTATAAACTTTGCCCAACCTCCTCTCATTTTCATCAGTTCCATCGCATTGTCAGTGGAGTCCACCCATTTCTTTTCCTTTTTCTAGGTCATTCGGGGAAGTTGGCAAGAAAAAGGAAAAAATGGGGGCAGAGGGTATGAGCTCGACAGAAGAAAGGAAAAAAATGTGGAGGATGATCAGGAATTGGGAGAGACGGAGTTGAGCTTGGGGGGCAACCGATAGTAGACGTAAAAGGCCAATGGTGTGAGCTAGAAGGACCGAGAGCTGAGGTAGCCGTCTGTGAAGGTGAGCTGATGGGAGAGATGTGGGAGAGGTAGGAGAAATCCCGGTCTCGTCTATTAGAAGTCGATTCCTTGCTCCTTTAGTACGAGAGCAGTAATAAGAGGTAAGTCTTCTTCCAGTAAAGCTCGTATGCGTTCAATGATAGATTTATTTGATGAAACCCTCGGGTTCTTCATGAATTTATCTGAATTAGTGTAGTGTTCCTACAATCAAGTGAATGTATATTATTGGTTTTAATTTTCCCTTTTATTTTGTTTTTAATTGTAGTATTATTATGGTTCTATTCCCGTGACCATAAGCTTGCTAGAAAGGGCAGTCTCTTAGCTATTTAGTGTGGTACATGGTTTAATTTGCCAATTAGACTGGTACTTCTTTAGATTAGGATGGGATTTGTTACCGAATGTTGAAATTCGCACTATTCATTTGGTATGCAGAGAGCATACAAGTGTTGAGATATGTGCACTTGTTTGAACATCAAAGCTTCGTTTTCCAACTTGTTTGCATTTTTAAGCTCTGATCTAGTTTTCGATATTCTTCTTTCTAGGGGAGACAAAGGCCGTACTAGTCATAGCCTGGCTGCTCCGACATGGCCACCAGTCTTCACCATCCCTGCCATCAGCATGCCTTAAACCTGTTAGAGCTGAGTCAGAACTGTGATGTCCGTTGCTTTCTGTGCCCGCTGGATCTCTGCGGTTCGGCCTACTGTTGCTTCAACTGTGACATCTACCTGCACGAATACAGCATCCCTCTCATCCCGAGCACTCCCTTAACTTGTCGTGGTACTTTTCCGACCAACCATACAGATGTCATGGATGCCACGACTCCTCCGGTGATTTTTTCATCTACAGCTGCAATGATTGTATGTTCATCCTCGACATAACTTGTGTGGTTTCTCAACTCTGCCTCCACCGGTAGGTCAGCAGGACGAGGAGATAATCCAACATTTTGCTCATGACCATCCCCTCGCATTGTTCCACGTGGATAAGGCTGTCAAGATTATGTGCAGAGTATGTGCAAGCTCGATCTCGGGTCAGACTTACGGCTGTAGGCGCTGCTTTTTCATTCTCCACGAGTCCTGCTCTCAGTTGCCCCAAGAGATTCCCCAACACCCTTTCCACAGCAATCGGCATGCTCTTACCCTCTGCATGGACTCCGGGGAATATTTCCAATGCTATGCCTGTGCAGACTATCATAGGTCCACATACCTCTGTTGCGAATGCAAGTTCAACCTCGACATAGGATGTGCTTTTTCATGTCCGTCTCTTCAGGATCAACAAAGGGAGGACTCCATGACGATCCAGCGTATTTCCCATTCCCACAAACTGAATTACTTTTTGGTGGCAATGGATAGCAACATCTGCTGCAAAACTTGTCTTCTAAACATATCAGGTGATGTCTACAGTTGCACTGATTGCATTTTCTTCCTCCATAAACCATGCGCTGAGTTGCTCCAAGAAGTGGTCCACTCTCTTCATCCCCACCCTCTCTATCTCGAAATGAAACATCTTATCCGTAAGTCGAACTTCGAATGCTGGTGCTGCAATAGACTCTGTCTCTTTGACTTTTTTTTTACAGTTGTCACAGTTGTGCCTTCAGTCTTGAGTCTTGACATAGGATGCACTCAGAAAACTCTTGCTGCTTTGGAAGAGGGGGTAAGTTTGGATCCGGAAATTCGTCATCCTTTTCATGAAAACCCATTGGTCATTCATAACTTTGATGGGCATGGTAAAGGTTATTGTAAAGCCTGTAAGGGTCCTATACAAGGTCTAAGCTATGTATCCAAAGAAAGTAAACACCTTTCTGACTATTTATTCAAGTACTGCCTCCATGTATCATGCGCCTGGCTGCCACGAGAATTAGAACACCCTTGTCATCCCAAACTTCCTCTCAAGCTAACGGCATTAGATGTATCCTTTAACTGTGATGCCTGCAATAGAGAGTCAAAAGGCTATACATTTTCCTGCGCTGAATGTTATTTCCAACTGGAACTAGATCGTGCTTTCAGAAAACCGTCTCTGAAACATTAGCTTCACGAGCATGAACTGATCTACTTTCAGAGAGCAGAGTACTTGCGATGCAACCGGTGCTGCAATAAATGTAACAGGGACCTCTACCGCTTATCAAATGCAATTTCAATCTTCACCATGGTTGTGTTCCTCTACCACTCAGTGCCAAACATGAGTTCCACATCCACCCCTTATTCCTATGTGATAGAGTTGTTGACAAGTCTTATGATGAGCACTACTGCGATCTTTGTGAGACACTCCGGAACCCTGACCATGGAGTTTATTATTGTGAACAATGCAACTGGGCTACTCATATTGGCTGTGTGATCCCCATTGTAAGTCCCCTGGCCCAGATTTTCTCTCTTCTTTAACCATACCTTACATGAAAATTTGCAAGGAATTGAAGAACAAACTGCAAACAATAAAACACTTCGCTGCACAACTAACACCAACAGCAAAGGAGTTTTATATCCTGCAACTTTGTCAAACTACCATCATTTCCAGGTGGAACCGAAGGGAAAAACAGAAGTCCAGAAGACTGTACTCAAGAAGTTGGATGAAGAAATTGCAAGGTTGGAAGTATGCATCAAGGAGATGAACATAAAGCTTGAAGCACTTAAGAGGAAGAGGGCCGGCATGACTTGTCCTACCTGGATCCATCAAGGAGACAAAGAAAAGCCCGACCGTGCTCAAATGAAGGGCCGCAGCATTCCCTTCATCCTAGATCCATATTTAGTATGTTCGCTTATCTGCCTGTGCATTCCTTTTAATAAAATCAAATTATTTTCACAAATGATGACGTCAACTCGTGATGTGTTGTCTTCTTTGTAGATTCCTGTATACCCTTCGGAAAAAACATGCAAGGCTCATCCAGAGGTGAGTAGATTCAACATGATTGGCTTTACAGCAGTCTTTCAAGGGGAGAAAATGGAAAAATGGAATGTTATTTCATTTCCATCACTTACCTGAATTTTCTGCCCATATTGAGGAACTGCAGTCATGCCTAAAGTGGGTAAATTTTACCACTTGAGATTGCACATATCACACCAAATTTTGTGTTGCTGATCTGAGAAGCTTTTTGAATGCTAGGATTTTGGTCTCTAGTACATGAATTTGCATATTGAGGAACTAGGGCAGGTTCAATCCTGATGTGCTATGTGCAGTTTCTGTTAGGATTAACACCCTAAATCCAATCACATTTGACTTAATAACGATATCATGACGGTTGGATCTAAAATCTCGTGAACCCCTTGATTTAGAAAAGTTCATACGATTAGGATTACTGAGTAGGAGGCAAGTGGCCTAAAATCTCGTACTCGGTGGCATGTATCATTTGACTGGGGGAAGTCTCGGTTTCTAGCTAATAAAAATAATTGGCATTTATTATTACATACATATCACATATAGCAATAAGGACCCAACTTGAGGATTTTAATATATTCTCAAAGTTTGTTCTTTTTTTAGTAAGTACGGTATAATATTCAGAAATTTGATTATAAAAATTTGATCTTTACTTCAGTTTCTATAATAAATAAAGAAGCTAATGAAATGGAAACCTTGCAGGTATTTGGTGATCCAGAGCGGGACGTTGATGTGGCTGGATCCACGCAGTCTGATTCCTCTGATTTTTCAAAGTGATGATATTTATCACATAATTCCTTCAATATTCATGTCAGGGTGAGATTCGGCATGGACATGTTCATGTACATCGTACGGTTCTGTTTGACCCAAAAATGGGCTCATAACACTCGAAAAAAAATAAAAAGCGGTAGGAGTTTTCTGTGAGTGCATCCTACGTCAAGACTGAAAGGACAATTATGACAACTGTAAAAAAAAAAAAACCAAACCTAGGGACTTCTGCTGCAGCACCAGCATTTGGAGTTTATCTTATTGAAACGAGGCTTTGCTTCAAGATACAGAGGGTGGGGATGAAGAGCCTGGACCACTTCTTGGGGCAATTCAGCGCATGGTTCATGGAAGAAGAAGATGCAATCGATACAACCGTAGACTTCACCTGATATTTTTTTTATAACAAGCCTTGCAGCAGATGTCAATATCCGTTGCCACAGAAAAGTACTTCAGTTTGTGGGAATGGGAAACATGTTGGATCATCATGGAGTCATCCCTTTGTTGGTCCTGAAGAAGCAGAGTTGAAAAAGCACATCGCACACCAAGGTAGGACTTGCTGTCGCTGCAGCGGTATGTGAAGTGATGATACTTTCCACAGGCTTTACATGGGAAACCTTCCCTGGAGTCGGCAAAAGGGTAAGAACATGCTGATTGTTGTGGAAAGGGTGTTGGGAAATCTCTTGGGGCAGCGCAGGAGCCATGGAGCAAGAAGAAGCAGCGCCCACTGCCATAAGTCGGACCCGAGATCGACCGGTCACATGTTCTCCACATAATCTGGACGGCCATGTCCATGTTGAACAATGCAAGGGGATGGTCAGGAGCAAAATGTCGGATGCTCATAAGCTTAGGAATCTGTTCTACAAGTTCTATTTCGGGCTTAGTCTCACTATTCTTAAAAAAAAAAAAATTGGCCCTTGGATCTCCAATTATATCCTTTATATTGGCCATTTCCCCAGGATAGGCTTCAAGAATAAGCCTAGATCTTGATGACAACTGCCATAAAATTTTCTGAAAATATTGCTCAGATGCAGTAATGCAATAGTGACCTAACATGTCCCATCCCTATGCAAAAGCAGACTTCTAACACTAAGGGATAAAGGAACAAGGGAATTGTAGAGAATCAGGATCCATTCCCTCTGCAGCTCATCCTGCAAGCAAAGCCCAGAAAATGAAGTGGCAATCAGCCAAAGCATTCGAGATCTGTGCACTTGTTTAAAAATCAAGTAACAATATGTCCGCGTTCTGCTGCTGGATGGGAATGTGACCCTGATGCTTGCCGGATATGCTTGGTCGTGCAAGTCTTAGATTCTCTCAATCCCTTAAGACATGTTTGATGTTCTGGTGTCTGTTGTGTGCAGCTGTGGACATGCTTTCTCAGATGCCTCCTCGACGTAGACATGGCGAATGCGGAATCATGAGACCCCTACTTATCTTATAACTTTTTGCGCTTTAGTAAAGAGTTAGTAGAAACAATTGCTTCCTTGCTTCAAATCCTTCTGGCAAAAACCGATCCGGAGTGTCTAGGTGCCTTTCTGAAGGTTAGAATAAACAGAGTCGATGGATATAAGTTGGATAGTGCATTAGTTACTTATAGTGAAACAATTTACAGGAATTTGGATGAGTCCTTCTTTCCTGCTGGCTACTTCCGTTCTAGTTGACTGCTGATTTCTGCTTTTCTGCTCTGCAAATTTGATATGTGATCAGGTATCAAATTTAAAGTATCTTTGGGTATGTCCTTGGGATGGGATCGATCTTCCCATTTGCCAAACCTGTGGCAGTTTGTTTCCATTTCTTCATACAGCATATGACATACTATACCAAAAGCCGTAGCTTGATATAAGTGGCGTATCTTCAAACATATCTAACCTGCAGAGTGAAAATGTTGTCTCCTTGACAGGGTTCTGCCAAGACAAAGAAGTCGAGAGAAGTGAGCGACTTGGAAACATGGAAACATGTTCAACCTATTATAGGTCCACTTGGGAAGAGTTATGTTGTTGTGTGGACCCACACCTCGTCAGGCTAGAGCATGGAGAGTATGATTTAGGTCGAAACATGTTCAATATCTTATAAGCTAATGTGAAAATTTTACAAAAAAAAAATCTCATATACTATACTTTTACTCCTTGTTCCAAATCCCTAAAGAGTACATTGGGCTTCAACTCTGTTTTTGACCCAAAAAAAGAAAAATCTTGAAAGAAAGCCGACACCCTACTCCCATTTACCATTAGGACGATGGACTTTGCTCATCAAGAAAAAAAAATGTCCAAGTCAACTTAGACAGTTGGAGGTATTCCATAAATGGAACAACGCCACTGATAGTTAATCAGGTCATATATTGTATATTAATAGATCACATCACGAGATCCAGGAGGAAGGATTTTTTTTATTTTTTATTTTTTCATTTATTGCAAGTGGTCAACCACTTTCTGGGTCAAACATAACTATATCTGTCCATCTCGGATCTTGCCCCACTTGAATATTGAGGGAATCGTGTAATATATATCAGCATTATATGGATCCATCGAATCATAGAATGTGATATATATATATATATATATATATCAGCATTCTGTGAACCAGAGGTAAGCACTAAAATTTTGTATTTAACTAACAAGAATCGAACTTATGCCTCTTCCAGATCCCTGAACACTCATTTCCTTTCACGTTTTTTCGATTATTACTTATTAGCTGTAAACCCAACCGAGACTCTGCACTTTCCTTTGTTTTTCCCCAGCCAAAGGCAAAGTCAACTAACACATACCCACCTGCCACTATATATTAATCATTTGTATGCAGAGAGATCTGTGCACTTATTTAAACGTCAAAGTTTGGTTTTCCAACTTGTTTGCATCCGCAAGCTCTGTAATAGTGACCTAGCTTTCGTTATTCTTATTCCGAGACGAGACAAAGGCTGTACTTGTCGTAGTAGTCCGGCTGTTCCAACATGGCCACATTAAGCCTTCACCATCCCTTCCATCCACATGCCTTAGAACTGCGAGAGCTAAGCCAGAACTGCACTGTCCGCTGTGTTCTGTGTGCTCTAGATCTCTGCAGTTCGGCCTACTGTTGCTTCGACTGTGACATCTACCTGCACGAATCATGTGCCAGTTTGCCCCTTCAAATACAGCACCCTTCTCATCCCGAGCACTCCCTTAACTTGTCGTGGTACTGTCTCCCCCGGCCCTACAATTTCCATGGCTGCGGCGATCACTCCAGCGATTATTTCATGTACTGCTGCGATGATTGTATGTTCACCCTCGACATAACTTGTGCGGTTTCAACTCTGCCTCCTCTGGGTGGTCATCCAGACAAGGTGATACTCCCGCATTTTGCTCATGACCATCCCCTTGCATTGTTCCACATGGATAAGAACATCCGTCTTACGTGCACAGCATGTGACGGGAAGATCTCGGGTCCAGCTTATGGCTGCAGGCGCTGCTTTTTCTTGTTCCATGAGTCCTGCGCTCAATTACCCCTAGAGATCCCCCAACACCCTCTCCACGACAATCAACATGCTCTTACCCTCCTTGTCGACTCCTGGGGAGTTTTCCAATGCAAAGCCTGTGAAAAACATCATTCGTTCACATACCACTACAGCTGCAGCGAATGTGAGTTCAACCTTTGTGTGCGATGTGCTCTCTCAACTCTGCCTCTTCAGGACCAACAAAGGGAGGACTCCATGATGATCCAGCATATTTCCCATTCCCACAAGTAGGGGTACTTTTCAGTGGCACTGGATTGCGACATCCCCTGCAAAGCTTGTCTTCTAAAAATATCAGGTGAAGTCTACGGTTGCACGGATTGCATCTTCTTCCTCCATAAACCATGCGCCGAGTTGCCCCAAAAAATGGTCCACTCTCTTCATCCCCACACTCTGTATCTCAAAGAAAAATCTGACCTTGAAACATACTTCAAATGCTGGT
>JAOYND010011508.1:0-12616 GCA_025802135.1 Lagerstroemia fauriei | reverse complement strand
GATCTTCAAAGAACCAAAGAGAATAAAAACTCACTTTATTAATGAGTAATCTGATATCTAATTCATCCAAGAATAAGTACTAGCCTTTAAATAGCCCAATTTGCAATATTTACATGTGTATTACCTTCCAAATTGATCCCAAGTAATGGGAAACTAATTAGAAAGTAATTTATGAGTTACTGATAGAAAAATATGAAATATAACCCCTATCTTCATCATAATATAAAAGTGAAGGTAATATCATTATTTAGAAAAAGTCATAATATGTTTTGCTATCAATCTTCTGATTTTGAGCTTTTCTTGCTGCTTTTTGAAATCTCTCAACTTTCTTTCTTGAAAATATTTGTCCTCCTAATATCCAAGTGAAATATATTTCTTAAAAGCACTTACCTACATGATATTCAACTGAAATATATGGCCTTCATTATTGTCCTCTTTTGAAATATCATGGATAAGATGACTCATTCCGCTTGCCCATTACTCGTATACATGTCCATGTCCTCTTGTTTCGTCTTGCTCGAACTTCTCATCATTGGACCATGATGGACACTAATTGCATTCTTTGAGCCATTTATTTGGCTTGCATCACTCTTACTTTCTGCCATTAACGGGTTAACCTTTAAATAGATCTTCCAAAGGGACCTCTAGTTTTTGCTCCTCCATGGGTGATAAGTGATGTCTTCCTAGATAGCATTATGAAGATGGCAGTTTGTCCTAACCAAGGATTTAAAAATCAGTATATTTTTGCCACAATGACCATTAGGTAATGGTATCGAAGTGCTCCAACATTTTTACGGGCAAATATCGTGATCAGATTGAAAATCCTATGTATTGCATCCATAATGGTGCTACGTAGCAGCTCTAATGGACTAAACATCGGTCACAAAGGCCACGGTGGCCTTTTTTTCAAATTTATATATTTTTATACACGTATACATGTTTCTTTCTTCCAAAAAATGTCAAGAAAGAGTTGGAATACATCATAAATCAAAGAAAAGAGAGAAGGGACAAGAAAATCTCTAGAAAAGTCAAAGTCGATCCCTCGAGTGTCGAGCTGTCTTGAAGTGTTCCGCCTTCTTCCTTTTTGATCATGAGCCTTTTGATCTTCTTGGTGGCAAAATAGTTAGAGAATTCTGAAACTAATTGATGGATAGATGGATTCTTAGCTCCAAAAAAACTTGCTTGAAGATTTATTTATAATGCTTGATGGATATCTTGAAGAATATTTTTATAATCTATCCTTTCCTCCATCCAATTTTGAAAAATTCTCTCTTTCCCCGCTGTATTAAATCGAAATCTTTTTAGCCCCAAATCTTCCTCAATCATCTAAGAAATGTTGTGTATTTGATTTGGGTCAATGGACTTTGATTTATCAATAAATATCCCTGAGTTTGTTGTTAAGCTCTCTAGGATAGCGATTTTGTGCCATGTTCCCTCTTCACTATCTATATGTTGGTGCCGTAGTGCAGTGATGCGGTTGCAATGCTCTACCTTCTGATCAGCTCCATTTCTTCATTCGAGGATCTTCTTTAAGGCCCGGTTGGTCTTCAAATATACACCTAACATCACGAAATACTTCATAACTAGAAAATTCGTAAAATAAACCCGAAATTCAAGACTAGTTCAATTCCAACTCCATTTTACTTAACAGGGAAAGATTATTAAATCAAGCACACAATTTAAGTCAAACTTGAATAATTTATTTAAATTTAGGCCCAAAAAGCTTGTAAATAGTCAGTCTTTTACAGAATTAACATACCCCCAAATATAAGTTCTTGCTCGTCCTCAAGAAAGACATTTTAGAATTCCTACAAGCAGGCAATACACACGAAAGAATTTCTCCACTCAACTAGAAAGATTTAGCATCTTAGAGTTCTCCGGAATGGCCCTTCACGTTCCACCCGATCTTCAATTCGATTGCATTCCAATTTTGATTTCAAAATTTTTAAATGAATCAGTCTTAACCCCGTGTTGTGTTAGCGTAACCACTCCTACTAAAGTTCAAGCACCCATTCAGAAACAAGGTTAGTCAAGCACAGAATCAAGAGACTTGAAATCACAAAGACATTGCCTTTCCCATTTCTGCTCTCTCTTTCTCTCTATTTTTTTATTTGTCATGCACGACTCTAGGAGTCACGTCCATAAGTGAGGCCCGTGCAGTGAGGAGTCAACCAATGGCTCCTGTCCCAGTTGGTCCAAGGCATTAGGTGCTGAGAAACCTTATGATTTTATCCTCGCTCTAAGACAAATATATTATTTTTTTCACCACAAGCACATGTCAGGTCTTATTGAGTATGCTTTTGCACTAAATGACACTCAAGCCCATACAATGGTGCTCAGAACCTTGGCACATCTTTTCATTCAAGCACATATTTTTTCCTTTGCAGTTCTATATGATTTTTCTTAATTAATTCATGCAAACAAAATTATTCTTTCATGCTCTATCTTTTCTTTGGTAGGATATCAAAACTTATGCTCTTGCCTACTCTCATGTTAGCAATACGATCAAGAAACATCAAGGGCAATTTTAAGCTATCCGTACAGTAGGAGTGTCGTGAGAAATACCAGAGTTCATACATAATGAAAATTTCCAAAACACATCCTAAAGCAAGTTGTAATCTCTAATCCAATCGATTTTCAAATTTTCAAACCACTTATTATCGTCATAAAACAAGAGCCAACCAATTCATCGTGAGTGGATTAATTCATCAGTGTATCACACCCCTAACATGCCTAAGATCATAACATGAAATCTAAAAAAAACCATCTAGCAACCTAGATGCATGCAACCCAATCTATCTAAATACAAGCAATCAAACTAAGCAAACAAGTATAAATGGTTAAACAAGCTCCCCCAAAGCCTAGAGTGAAGTAAAACTCCTTCTTGATTGATGAACAATTGATTCTCCCTTAATTGCTACTTGAGCTCCTCTTGTAGTTGTTCAACTCGCTTTTTAAGTTCTTTGTGAAGGAAGCTCAACAATCTTTTATGAAAAACAACCTCTTTATGGATTTGTTGACCTCTTGGTCCCTTGTTCAACTTGGCAATTTTAAGGCTTCATAGATGACAATTTGCTTCATTGGCATTTGCATAGGCTCTAGCCAATCGGAGACTCCAAGAAAATCCATGTATCTTTTTCGCTTGTCCAGCAGCCATGTTGCTTTTGATAACTTCTCATATTTCTTCTTATAAAATGCATCATCTGTCAATATTATCAGATTATCATTAGAGAAATTATTTCATATGAATAAAATTTTATTACCTTGTATAGTATCGGGCATGGACTACATCAAGGTCTCGGCATCACAACTTTGAGAGTCTAGTGGCTCATCACAAAATTTAATATATGTTCTAATTGGCACTTTATCCACCCCGTCCTCCTTTGGAAGTTCTTCACCTCTCATTGCGATTTCATCAGCTTTTTCCTCTTCCTCTATGTAATAACCCAAAATTCAGGGGCTAAATTATAAATTAGAGGGATCAATTTTAAAGAAAGCTAAAGTGTAGGGACTATTTGGCAAAGTCACTCTCTTCTCCATTCTTATCAGTAAACGGTAAACAAAAACAGAACAGGGGAGCAATAGCACACGACTGTAGCCATGATCCTAGAGAATCCGCTCCCAAACGGGAATATCTTAAAATTTTTGACATTGTATGGCAAAGGATCGGAACTTATGAAAGTATTGTTTCTTGTTTTCAATAGAACAAAGAGGAGAAGAGGTGAACGAAGAATTGTTGACTAAGTTGGAACTGAGATCTAGTCTCATTTTTCTCTACCCAAAGTGTTTTCTTTAGCATCTAGGTAAATTAAAAACCATTTTCCTATTGTTTCATTGTTAGTTGCAACTTAGAGATAAAGAGAGAGCTCTAAAAAGTCGTCAATAGTGGATTCTCGTAGATGGTTTAAATGGCCAAAATATTTACATCTTTACGTTGCTCATAACTTCAGGAGACTATTGCATCTTACAAAATTCGATTCTGTTGAGCGATTTTAAAGAAATCACGTTTCGAAGTCTTGATTTATTGTGGTGAATTGCAATTTTGGACAAAATTTCCTGGCTTGTTTCCCCAACTTCTAGTGTTCCATTTGTTTCTAAATCATAGAATGTACTTCAAAGTTTTCAAAGTAGAATTGAACTTCTGTAACTCGAGATATGAGTCCATGAAGTCGGTCTCTCGAAATGTTTGAAACTGTCCAATTTTCACCTAAACAGACAATCAATTTCGGCTAACATTTTCGAACTATTTTCTTCATTGTTTGATGTTTCGTTTGTTTCTAAACTATAATTCACAATGTAAGCTTTCCAGTGACACGAGGAACTCCAATATGTAGGTTTGTGGATCGAGATACGAGTCCGCAAATTTGGCCTCTCGAACAACCCCGAATCTGCCCTGGATGAAAACCCGATTTTGAGCCACATTTTTGTATCAAATCGTCCGTCTTTTGAGCTATATTTTATTTCTAAATTGTAGTTACTAACACAAGATTTCCAAAGACACCAAGAACATCAGATTTGGTGGCTTGAGGAGGAAGAACCGAACCCTCAATGTTGGCTAGTCGTGCAGTTTAGGACTAAACAATTCTGAACGAACCCGAACTTTGAAAGGTCCATTTGGCCTGATCTGAACTCTGATTTCAACGATTTTTGCACTGTTGATCTCGTAGTTGAATTCACGATTTTTTGTATTTTTTTGAATTATTTCCTTTTTCTCAAATTTTTGAAAATAACAAATTTTATCGATCTTACACGTTATAAAAGTTATAACTGAGCCCGAAATACCTTATAGTAGTAATTTATGAAATTTTATCATTCAACATATAAAAAACATTATTTAGACACTGATTTGAGATGTAAAGATTTATATATTGTATTTAAATCCCAAAATTTTACATAAATTTCCTATTTTATAAATCTACTTAGGGATATTAATTCTGAGTTTTTGGTGAATTCTATATAGAAATATTTAGACCGTCTAATAAATTACGATCTTAGTTAATATTTGGGAGCAGGTTAGTTATTTTATCAGTTGAGGAATTTTTAGGATCACCTAAGATATTCCGGAATATTGTATAGCAACATAGAGCTTCAATTATAGGGTCTTCTTCTGATTCGGATTGAGACAGTGAGCTCTCGATTACGGACAACTAAGGTAAGTAACTTGGGACTTACTTCTATTGTTTGCGAAATTATGAAATGTTATTTGATGCATATTATAATTATTACTTTGAATTGTTATATTTTATGAAATGAGCATGAAATATGAATTACGCTTTTTTAAAATAAGGATAAAGTATCAAAAAGTTATTTTATCAGAACGTGCATGAATTCCTTTCGTGATCAAATTATTGATTTCGTGTATTTTTAGAGATAAGTGGTATTTGTGATATTATCTAAATTTATTGATGGTGAAAATTTATTTGGATTTAAATGATATTATGATTTTGATTTGAGGCTCATTTGTCAACTACGTAATCGAGTATTGCAATACGTCGAAGCGAGCTAGCTAGCAAATTATCTGGGTCGAACCGGCGACTATACGGGTAGAATCTCTGGGTTGAACCGACGACGATACCAGCAAATTCTCTAGGAATGGAAGTGATAGAATATTTCCTGTCAAATTGGTTTATTGATATTATGAAAATAATTCGAGATGTATCTTTTTCTAAAGGATGAAACTTTGAATTACAGGAATTGCAAAGGATTGTTTCAAACCAATTGTTATAAATAAGAAAATGTTTATATAGATGCTTGATACGGTAGAAGTGAGAATCGGTTACTTACTGAGCATGTGGAGCTCATCTCTTTATCCTATTATCTTTTTTAGATCCAGAATCAGAAGAAACCTAGAAGAGTAACATCTAGCAAAGTCGCTCAGGGACCTGGTACTTGGAAGATCGTTTGGGTTTATTCATAGTGTTCTTCCTTTTTCCTTAGTATTGGAAACTTCTTATATTTAGATAATTTCAGAATTTTAAAGTGTAAATTTTCTCTTTAATATTGAACCCCTATTTATCGAACATTATAATTGTTAATTCTCGTGAAAAGGGAAAATTTTGGAAATACTATGAACTAAATGTATATTAGTTGGCTTTGTTTACTATGAGACCAAGGCGGGTCTATTAGTGAATGGACAGTCATGAGCCTATTCCTTGTATCAAAAATGGGACATGACACTCTAGCTCTGAATCGCTCCAAAAAATGATCTTCTCATTTTTCTTGTTATCTTGACCTTGTAGGTTGACTTCAGTTTCACTGGGCAACATTCCATATGGTTGAGAATTGATTGCTTGAGCAATTTGGCCAATATGAGCCTCCGAGTTTTCCATTTGCAACTGTAAAGAGGCAAGTTGATTAGAATTAGCTTGAATAGCAACATAAGTCACTTGAGAGTAATTCATAAAACTAATTAAATTTTCTTCAAGTTTAGAGAGGCGGTCTGAAGTCGGTTGTTGTTCAAAAACTTGCTGTGGAAGCTTTGCGATGAGTTCATAAAATTGTTGAGTGCCTCCTTGAGCTTGAAAGAAGAATCTTGATCCGAAGGTTGTTGTTAGATGAATGAATTGTTGTTGCACTCCGGTCACCAAAATAATTTGTGCATATCATAGGAGGAGTTATCCCTAGAGTTATCATCAAAATAATTCATTGGGCTAGTATAATAAAGACAAGCATTAGGTAAGTGAATTTTTCCACAATAACCACAAGTGATGCAATAGTTTTCCATAAATTGTTATAACTTGCAATAATTGCATCCCTAAAAAGGTCCACACAACCAATGAAGTTCTCTTCTATTGTATTCAAGAATCGGCCACAACACGAAAAAAAATTAAAAACAAAAATACATGCATAAAAAATAAAATTATAAAAACCAAGCTTAGTGGGAAATGTGAAGTTGATCCTCAGCAATGATGCCAAAAACTTATTGCCATAAAATTGATAATCGAAAGGCACACGAGTATGCGTATTGCTCAAGTAATATAGTGAAAGAGTAAGAGATCATTCCCAAGATGATCTTATTCAATTAATACTAAATAATAAACCAAGCGAATAAACCAAGTTAGGCAAATCGAAATTAGATGAGAAATTCAAAGAAAATAATAAAAGTAATTTGAATGCAATTAGAAGAAATCAACCAATTTTAATGGTCAACTTCCCTCAGTCCTACTTCTAAATTCAAACCTAATCTTTATATGCAATTTATTACGATATTACTATCATATGGTTTTATGTCTCTTTACCTACCTCTCGGCTTCACAAGAACTTGCTTCTAGGACGATACTAATTATTCTATCTCTAGGCAATTAATATTAAGAAACCTATTGAGTTCGAACCCTAATTTGGATACCTAGGGAGATAGGGTAATCTCTTGATTTTTCTCACAAATAATTCCAACCTCTCAATGTGAATTATCCTAATTTATATTATCTCTAGCATGATTTTGACTCTGTCTCTTCAGTTTGTTGATCTTTTCTACTCGATCTAATTGGTGGCCACTCAATTAGAAAGCACTAAGCACGAGAATAATATAAGTAACACGAATGTCATTAATCACATATAAGACAAAAGAGAAAAAATTAGAAAGTATAAAGGAGTTCCATTGCTTGTCATAAGAATTTGGGAATTAGTTCATGATCAAAGTGGAAATAACCCCCAAGAAAGAGTTGGAATACATTAAGAATCAAATAAAAGAGAGAATGGACAAGAAAAACTCTAGAAAAGTCAAAGTCGATATCTCAAGTCTTGAGTCGTGTTGAAGTGCTCTGCCTTCTTCCTTCTTGTTCAGTAGCCTCTTGATCTTCTTGATGGCAAAATATTTAGAAAGTTCTGAAAGTAATTGATGGATGGATTCTTAGCTCCCGAAAAAACTTCCTCGAGGGTCTATTTATAATGTTTGGAGGATATCTTGAAGAATATTATTATAATCTATCTTTTCCTCCTTCCAATCTTGAAATATTCTCTATTTCCCAGCTGCATTAAATCGAAATCTTTTCAGCCCCAAATCTTTTTCAATCATCAAAGAAATGTTGTGTATTAGATTTGGGTCAATAGACTTTAACTTGTCGATAAATATCTCGGAGTTCGCTACTAAACTGTCTGGGTCCATATCCTGTGCTGCAGTCTCTCTTTATTATATCTCTATTGGTGCCACAGTCCCCATGTTGTAGTCCCAATGCTCTGCTCTTATGATTAGGTTTATTTCTTCACTCGGGGACCATCTTTTAAGCCCGATTCATCTTTAAATATGCACCTACATCACAAAATACTTCAGAAGTGCCAACATTCTTAAAATAAATCCGGAATTCAACACTAACTAAATTCCAACTCCATTTTACTTAACATGGAAAGTTTATTGAATCAAGCATACAAATCAAGTCAAATTCGAACAATTTATTTAAATTTAGGCCCGAAAAGCATGTAAATAATCAGTATTTTACAGAATTAGCATAAATCTACTGGCATCTAAAACATTTAGTAGTTTACTACATGCTCCATATTTACAGGGTCCCTTGCACACTGCCCATTCTTAGCCTCATCTCTAACTTAGGATCGTAATCTCAACACCTACACTTTTTATTGTGTTGCGAAGATTGAGAGGCAGATGGATTGACCAGCATACGTAATGGTATTTGATATGGAAATATTTTTTTAAGAACAAAATTGTCTTTTCACATAAAAATGGTAATCAACCACATTGCTTTAATTTTGCACACCTAGTAATGCTGATAAGTGCCTACCACTCGAAATAATTGAGTTACTTCCCCGGTATCCTTATAAATACATTTTCATATCATTACAATACAGTCAAATCAGGCTACTACCCCAATTTGATATCCTTCGTGTTTTCATGCCAGGTGCTCAGTACCATCGCAAGGAAGTACCTTACTCGATGTCTCAAGAGGCATATGACCAAAGTCAGTACTTTTATACTTTTCTATGAACCCATTCTCATCAATTGGTACTCCCGATAAGAGAGTATATATGAAAAACGTATACTAAAACAAACTCAGTCCCAAATTTGAATCCTTGTAATAAGTGGCTTTTCCAATTAGATATGGACTCTGTCCCAATAGCTATGTGCGCACACTAAAACTCGTTGCTAACCTGGTCACTGGCTCAACTAAGAATAGGATTGCATGGACTCAACTCTCGGTCTAGTACCCTTAAATGAAATAGATCGGCTTGACTGAGCGGTGAAAAATGTCTCAACTCAAGCAAAAATTCACTTAAGCAAAGAGCAAGTAGCACAATCAAGTCATCTCCATATTATTAAGAAAACCATAGTTAAAATACCAATCAATTGCTTGCAAAATGAAGAGAGGAGCGATTGATTCTGGAGGAAGGTAAGATGGACCAATTGGCATTAACAATGTGGAACTTGGCTTGGTTGCATCCAATATATACATAGCAATAGAATAGATAATTTGGCTAGTACAAGTTCGCGTAGATTATTCATGATGACTCTTTGCAGGAGCCACCCCAATGAGAAGTCAAGTTTAAGGAAGTAACTCGTTTACACTGTCTATCAAAATATGTCTACATTTTTCTTATTGAACACTGTTAGCAAAGTCTTGAGTATTGTTGCGATAGATCCAAAATATGATACGCATGTATATGTGTCACAGATAAGTAATACAATATTGAATATCAAGTTTATTCTAACAAGGACTCACATATGTCAATTCACTTAAGTACTATTCCAAGCCAAGTTATTTCAAAATCAGGCAAGCAAGCAACTAAAAAGAGCAAAAGTCACAACTAATGCAATTAGTTAAGCAATGAACCAATTAGGCTTCCGTAGATTCACAATGTCATCTAATTATGTTCCTAACCAGGCTTATCCTTATATTATCAGTTGATTTGATGTTATCCTGTACTACCAATCTATGTTTACCCACCTCGAGATACAATAAGAAAGTGCTCCCTTTCAATATATTAAATTACTCTATTTCTAGGTAATTAGTACCAAAAAGTTCATTCTGTTCTAACTCTAATCGGATACTCAGGGTGATCAGCGAGTCTCTCGACACTCCTTACAGAACACCTCTACCTCTCGGAATGAGTTATCCTAGATTATACCAATCCTTAGGTGATCTTGAATTCGCCTCTCGAGTTTATCAGTCTCTACTAACCATCCTAATCGATGGGCAGGTGAATAGAAAACAATAAAACTAAATTAATATAAATAACATTGAATCAAAGACTAGGGATGGTAAATGTGACCCACCCAACCAGGTTGACTCGGCCCCGACTCGTAATGGGGCGAGCACGAGTCAGGGCGCATCTGTGTCTGCCATCGAACCCGTCCCACCCCAACCGTACTGTTGTTGACACCTCATTTTGGCTCAGGAGGTTCCTGAACCTTGATCTCGAAAAAATTGAGCGAACTCGTGCCAATATCAAACCTGATGTGATGTTTGAGATTAAAATTGATGATCCAATTGGATTGATCATAGGGCAAGTTAAGAACCATTTTGAAGAGCACCAAATTAGCTTCAATTTGACATATTTTGGGCCTGAGATTTGATCCATAGAAGAAGATATGATTTTTAAGTGAAATTGGTCAAATTTATCGTATTCATACTTCTTGGCCCATTTTATTTGAAAAATTGTATCTAATTAGTGAGGTCCAAATTTAACATAATTTTGTCATATGGATCTTAGCTCCTTAAAGATTGAAGAACAAATAGAACATAATATTAAGGGTTTGAGAATAAGTTAAG
Organism: Lagerstroemia fauriei; assembly: GCA_025802135.1. Classification (NCBI taxonomy): domain Eukaryota; kingdom Viridiplantae; phylum Streptophyta; class Magnoliopsida; order Myrtales; family Lythraceae; genus Lagerstroemia; species Lagerstroemia fauriei. The sequence continues at coordinate 1,895 of JAOYND010011508.1, read as the reverse complement.
AAAAGAATAATTTTTGTGCCCTGAGGAGTTATAAGGGCCGGTAAAAACTATAAGTGTTTGAAATATTATGTGGGGCATATTTGACAGACTTTTCCTAAATTTTTTTTCAAGTAAATCTTAAGTAAGTAAATTCTAATAAGAAAATGCAAAATATAAAAATAATAAAATAAATATTATATCATATATAATCGAACTTACACTATGTTTGGATTGAGGGATTTGAAGGGGAGGAATTTGAAGGTATTTGGAGGGATTTGGAGGGGAGGGGAGGGATTTGGAGAGATAATTTATTCCTTCAAATTAATCGTTTGGATATTATTATTAGAGAAGGGATTTGGAGGGATAAAAAAGTGAATTTGACTATTTTACCCTTTTAAAGAGGAGAAGCGAATCCACTATGCTTGAAAGGTTGGTACACCAAGTGAAGAGATGGTAATAGTGACTTAATGAAAGAATACTAAAATCTCCAAATATATATATTAAAAATCCTAATTATAAAATGGGCTTAAATCAGATCGCAGACCAGACCCAACTGAGTTTGGGTCACAAAAATTAACGTATCTCTTGAGAGAAATTCACAAAGGAATATGTTGTGCACATGAAGTAGGCAGTTTATAGCAAATAAGGCATTGAACCCATACTTCTAGCGAACCACCATGAGGGAAGAAGCAATGAAGTTGGTGAAAAATGCTCAGCTTGTCGGTGGTACACAAATGCTCCACCTTCCTTTTATCAATTAACAGCCCATCTTGAGGCCTTGGTTCTTTGTGCAATCAGAGATTGACTTGCCAAGACACTTCCCCCAAGCTAAGTGGTAGAAGTAGTTCCTCATCATTATCATCGAGTACTTACATGATGGGTTTAGGCAAAATTGACTAATTTCTCAAGAAGCACATGCTTAGTAGGTTTGATATCCCCAAGACCCTCATCTCCAAAAATGGCACGCAATTCACTATCACCAACATTAAGGAGTTGTGATGAGCCTTCACGATTGATCAATAGCTCACTGCTTTAGCGCATCCCATTGCAATGGGCAAACAGAGGTGAGTAACAATACATTGCTCTCAAAGCCAAGGTGCAGGACCTTGAGAAGTCATGGATCGAAGAGCTTGACATTATCGTGCAGGCATATAAAATGACCATTTTGAGTCTCGACTAGAGATTCTCCCTTCACCCTTATCTCTAGTGCTAGGGTCGTACTTCCTTTGGGAATAGGCCTTCATACCCTCGAAGTCGAGAAAATTGACCCATCCATAAATGAGCAAGGGCTTCGGACTAATTTCGATTGGCTAGAAGTAACCCGACTCATGGCTAAAAGAAAGCCATGGAAACCAACCGGTTGGCAACTCAAGTGAAACAGAATATTCCATGTCAATGAACTTGTCCACCCCCCACCCCCTGAAAAACCTTTGGTGAACAACAGACAAAAACAAGCTACCGGCCAATTAGGAGGGGCCTTATAAGATCGAAAAGGCGAGAGGCTTCACTTTGTGCGACATTGAGGACAAGAGCAACAAAATCCTCCCCCACACCTTCCACTCAAAATTACTCAGGAAATTCTAATGGTAAGGCCTGTTATACATTTAAGAATTTCCTGCACTCCTTCCTATGATCCCCTCTATAGTCAACTATCACGTAAACAATAAGCATACCAATCAAACGAATACTTCCAGCTATACAATTACCCCTCAACAAGTTTGACTCCACTGGAATCTGCTACAAGCTCTCTTGGACGTGTAAAAAGACCTGACAACAAGTCCAACTTCCCTGGAGACATGTACCCAGATACCGTTTTGAAGAATGCAAATGATGTTCTTCTTTTTTTTTTGCTGGATAAAATAATATATTAATAATACCAAAACGACTTAACATTTAGTGTTTCATAATTTAGGGTT
>JAOYND010011404.1:0-12618 GCA_025802135.1 Lagerstroemia fauriei | reverse complement strand
GCCACGACTAATCATGGTCAATCAAACGAGATTGCGTAAGCATGTAACTTGTTTAAAACATCGTAGTGCATCAAATTACTTCTAGCTCATTGATACTTGATTAAAACAACTTGTATTTGATCATTCAGAGCAAGTTATATCATAAGAAACTTAGTTGCCATTACAGATATAACCACACTTTGCTCCTACAGTCATGCACAACTGTAAGAAAAACTTGCCCAAAAATTGATAGAATTTTATATGGACACCATAAATCACAATGCATCAAATCAAACGGTTGTTCTTCTCTTCTTGCTGCTCCAGTAATTTGAATATTATGGTTTTGCTCTTTTGGCAACATCAGATGGAACTTCATATGCTTCTGACAAAATTTATCTATCTTGGTCTTCTATGTGTCCCTGATAATTAACTTCATATGCTTCTGACAAAATTTATCTATCTTGGTCTTCTATGTGTCCCTGATAATTAACTATCATTTTTTAATTTTGCATTGCAGGGCTTTATATGAGTCGGAATACCTATATTCGGGCTGGAGTTGATGAGTAGAAAGTTACCAATGCATTCCATCTTGTATGATGCTAAGTTTCTTAAAATTAGTCTACAAAATTTTTGCAGGATTATAAGTTCTGTTCATCAAAGAATAGAAATTTAGTTTCCACTTATCATGACAATTCAAGAAGGTTTCTTTACAAGGTTATTACCATCTAATTAAATTGTTCCATGTTAATTACTAACCAGTTTCCATTAATTATCTATACTAGTTGGTAGCACTACTTCTATGCAGTATCTAATTCATCATTTGTTCATCCACATCTAATAATTCTTCGTAGGAGATCGAAAAGGTAGTTAAGTGCACAAATTTCCCTGCTTCCAAAGTAGATTGCATTTTCATAGGCCATTGCACACTGTCAGATGACAAGGTTAGTTTCCTTCTTAGAACAACTGTCATAATGCAATAGTTAGAACATATTCTTATAGTTGTTATGACCTAGCTCAGTCTGATGGAAGGATCCCATCGGTCTATGAATTGTCTTGCCGGGTAATTTCAATTATTTTACAAATTATAAATATTTGTGTCAATCAAATTACTTATAAAACCATCTATGGATAGGGAAGCGGCTGGGCACTACTTTTTTGCCGTTGTGTTTACAAACCTTAACGTTATGAAGTCGTCAAAATACTTTTTTCCTTACTGTGCAAACATATTATATGACATCATTCCATGTTGAAGTAGCATGTCGCAACCCCGAAGTAAAACGGGTTCACAACATCATGGTTAATAAAAAATGAAAAGAAGTCTCCACTAATCATTAATGGAATTAGTCCGAAGGTCAATTAGAAACTTATAATTCACCCAAGGGCACATGACACTAACCACATAGGTTTTTGTTGGTTGGTCTTAAACCAAAGTTGGATTCGGGGGGTCATATTATGCTCGAAAAGCTCACAAGCCCATCGACACACCCCAAATCGGTAACCTAACAATGTTTCTAAATTTGCCATATTTTATTTAATTTCGAATTTTCTAAGCCTATATGCAAGCGAAACAATGGACCTCCATCACAAACTATATATCTTACTCAACAAGCATTCGTATACAATGGCAAACAAAGCAATCAATCCAATAGCATCAAATGAATAAGAGAATTATACCTTGCCACGATGATAAGAGGACTGTTATCTTGATGCCGATTTATTCCCAATAATCAATTTGCATCTTAATGGTGATCTCCTACTCATTCGAATTTCTCTTGCTCAATTCCATCTCCATGTAATCTTAAATAATCCAACACTACTGACAAAGAGTTATAATAACCATTAAATCATCATTCTCCTAATCGAAGAAATAGAGCAAAGCCTCGGTCAAGTAGATTTATTGCTTTTTAATTTTATATAGCAAAATCAATATTTCTTTTAAAACACCTAGCCAAAAAAATCCTCTTTTAAAGCAAATCAAGTATAACATGTAAGGAAACATGCATTCATGCATGACATGCGAGCAATAAGAACATGGATAAGAAAATAAGGCAACCCATAATTTCATCTTAAATTTGAGAATGTGACTAGTAGCGAACTCAAATTAACTTAACGACTTTAAACATTGACAAACATGTGGCAGCAAAAATCCTTGGAGCAATTAGTTCGATCATGACACATCAACACCAAACATCGAAGGACAATTGTTTAATTCAACAAGACCTGGATGGTCACATTCATAAACCAAGGAAATCAGAAAAAACATTGTAAATTTTTTTTTAAAAAAGGATAAGTGGAAACCCCTTAGCATCGTGAAAAATGTGAGACAATATTCAAAACTTGACTGAACCACATTTAATTTGAATAAATGACGTGATACGAACCGAATAGTAATGTGATCATTAGCCAGTTGCTATGTAGAAGAAAATTTAACGAGGAACTGTGAAAGGCCTTACCAATAATATACAAATAGCCCGGATTAGATCGAAGGGGACTCGAGGTTGTTGAGACTTCAAGGAAGGGCTTGGCTGAGGAAGACGTGGAGGTGGGACTTGGCTAGTTTAGTGCTTGCTCAAATTGAATAGAAGCTAATTGAGTGAGAAATCTCAATTGTGATAGCTCTCACGTGAAGAGTGGTGGCTGTTGTCGTCCATGGGTGGCCGCTCCGGATTTTGTGAAGTGCCTCGGGATTTTTCTCTCTCCCCGCAGCCTTCAGCTCTCCTTCATTTTATACACTTCATTTGGGAATTAAATCTGGAAAGAAGAACGACATTGAAACTCAAAATCAGTCATGTATTATCTAATTTTTGAATCAATGGGCATGTAGAAATATTTCCTTTCTACTTTTACTCAATCCTTATAGCAGGAATATTATCAGTTCATATCAGTTCTGGACCTACTCCTTTTTTCTTCTTCCCAGTTGAGCACGAATTTTATCTTTCCTTTCTAATAATTTTTTTATAAATATACATCATGTTTGTGACTCTCAAAAAAATCTAGTAAAAAGACCTCGTAATTAGTGAGAAACGAATTTCTGAACCCAACTAGCCAGTACAGGCCAGCCCTGCACACCTAAGCTCGAAGATCGAATTTCTCTGGCTGATTTCGAACCTTCCAATACTTTGCTCTATTTTTTCCTTGATCCTTCACGAGTGAGGTTCAAATATCTCAAGTCTTGCTTAAATTGGACATTCAAATAAATAGATATGATTTTTTACAAAACCTGTCACAACCCAATTGGTATTCACAGATTGGGTAATCTTCGTTCAAAAAATTGTATCTCCCTCTCCAAGATGAATTTCGGGGTCCAAGACCCCTCAAGTTGAAGCTAACTCAATTATATTCATGATAAATTCAAATTTTCTTAATTTTAACTTCTTTAAATCCACTTCCCAAGCCTCTGAATCCCACTTAATTGTTATTACCGATAGTTCTTACTCAGATTCTTCACTTTTTATTCCATGAGGAGTCCCTGTGCCTTGAATGAGTTTGACCATCTTTCAAGTATTTCTTCTCGAGCTAAAATTAGGTGTTTATATTGTTGGGAATAGTGCCTTAAATCCAATCACATGTGATGTAATTGAAGCAATCTTTTATTTTTGAAATATAAATGAGGCATTTATTATTCATCATATTTATTTTATATTGACTATGATGGAAACCCATAAATTGAGGTTAATTTTAGGGTTATAATAAGATCATACCAGTAAGACATAAAATCTTGGAAATCTTAATTTAAAAATGTTCCTAGTCATAGGTTCACTAAGTCGAGGATCAGTGACCCGGTAAAACTAGTGTACTCCTTACATGCTTTAAAGTAGAGAGTAACTGATCTCACAATTAATTGTAAGAGTCACTAATGTATGAGTATATATGCTCATTATGGAATGAGTTCACTTAACATACTTGCTAAAGAAAAGCCTAATGAATTTTGAGATAAATGTCAATAGACTAATTCCTAGGTGATAGTAGGTGTAAAAAATTCTTAGACATGAGATTACCATAGTACCTCGGACGTGTGCGTGGTGCGTCTAGTCTGGTGTGGATACCGTGGAGGGCGTTAGGGGTGTAAATGAGATAGTACGATTCGCAAACGGTTCGGGCTCGGCTAGATGAAAGCTTGAATTTGGCTCGATCTTAATGAGCTCGAGCTCGGCTCGGCTCGGGTTCGTCAGTTAAACGAGCCAAGCCAAGCCTAATAATATTCGGCTCGTAAAGCTCGCGAGCCTAAACAGACTTTTTATTTTATATAATAATAATTACTATTATTCGTTAATTCTAGAAAAATAGAAAAATAATCAACACTATTATCTCAAATTCTTATTTAAGACCTTTATTTCATTTTTTTAACTCATTTGCGAAACTCTAATCGTAATTAATTCTCTCACTCTTCCTTCCTAGTATTCCTCGCTCTATGTAATTGACAACACGACCCTGCACCTGAGCTATATTTTCTTTCTTAGATAGGCTCGTATAAGCTCGATGAGCCTTTGTTTACTGTAACGAGCCGAGCCCAAGCTTAAAATATTAGGCTCGGCCAAGCTCAAGCCCAAGCCCAAGCCCACAAATTGGTAAACGAGCCGAGCTTGAGCCTTATAGACTCGGGCTCGGCTCGGCTTGTTTACACCCCTAGAGGGCGTGCACGTGTGTGTCTAGTCAAATGATCGACCACGGGAGGTTCGTGATCGAAGATACTGGTTCGTGGAGGCGGCGACAAGCAACGTCAACCCGAGGATTATAACACAAGGACCGAGTCAGAGTCCTTGCAAGTATAATTCTAAATATCCTTGTTAGTTATAATTCAGAATTACCTTGAAGTGACCACTGGAATTGAGAATAAATTTTTCAAAAATTAACCTTCCACTACGCTACGATTCCTAACATATATAGCAGTCCAGCATCCAGGCTTGTATCCAATAGTTTTAAGGATCTGATTAAGGAAACTCTTGTATTTTTATAGTATATATTCAGAATTCTAACTTATCCAGATAAACATTGTTTTTCATCTATGACAATTCCCAATCTAAAAACTATGTTTATGGAAAGAAGATATACTAAGAGAGCTCCTAAATTGATCTTCATCATGGTTGAAACGGAGAAATTTCACTAGTAATGACAGGGCTTGTACTCTGTATAGTTACCTTTTTTTACCTAGTTTAAAAGTTAGAAAGTTCCAGTTACAGGATACGATATTAATGGAGTTTATTGCCCCTGATCTCTATCTTATATAGGTTGAGAGGAACAACAGTAGGAGTAAATAATCAAATGGATTTGTTGTCGCTTGTTACAAGTAGTGTGGATGATACGGAGGTCGGAGGTCCTGAAGAAGAAATACTTGGTGTAATTGAGGGACGGGACGATAATGAAACTCACAATCTTGATGTCCCAGCTGTCTCACACAAGAGGGGTTTGAAACCTTTTGCCTTTGTTCCATTTGAAGAAGTCGGTACTGATAAGTGATTTATTGATCATAACAACTGCTGAGGAGTATTTTGACAGCCATCACATGATGCAGCAACACAGTTGAAAAAGATATTATCACAACTAATTTGGTTGATAGATGACTCTACTTGGAGATACTATGTTTTCATAAACATGACCACCTTATTAGTTTTGAGCCAATAGCTTGCCACACCATGTAAAGTGAGGAGTATTCATTGGACCTAATATTTGTTGTCCTTAAACCATTTCATTAACTGATAAATGTGACCAAGGCATCATTAAGCACTACATTTTTCTCATTATTTTAACCTAAATAGTCATAAGAACTGTCTTTCAGACATGTTCAAGCGTTGCATTATTACATGTTAAATTAATAATAGGCATGATGCCAGTTATATTTCTTTCATTCACAAACACTTACATTCATGTCCCCTATTTTATGGCTTGCAGGTGGAAAAATTAGTTCTGGATCTACCCATGAAAAAGATAGATTATTATGTGCCTGGATGAGACTATTAAAGATAAGATATAATCTTCAATGTGAATAGGTATCTTAAATCCCTCGGCAATTGTTGTGATTTCTGTACATAGAATAGTGGCAGTTAATAGTTTTCAGTCTATTCTGTAAAGCCTCTATGTATGAACACCATAGAAACTGTTCGCTAAATATGCATCCATCAAGTAGATTGGAGAATGCCTCTTTTTGTTGGAAGGCAAATGCGTTGTATCAATTTTGTAGAAAATGATAAGAGTTAATATCAATATATTTTGTCTGCAAAGCATGCATGGACGACTTATGTAATGTCTCCATTGTTCGTTGCATCTATAAATATTTATATAAGTTTATTTAATTTGTGAATTTAATTCAAGTTAATGATGAATTGCGAAGGAAAAAAGGCAGAGCTATAATCCCTTGATTTTCCCCTGACAAATCTCTTGCCTACTTTTTCTCCACTTTACACATCATTATTCCACCTCATGCAGCTCTCTCTCTCTCTATGGATTTTCTCCTCAACCCTGTAAATTCTCTCCACACTGACTGTTCATGCGCTTCTCTCTTTTCTTTAAGCTTCCCTTTACCGAAGCTTTTTAGCAACCAGTAATGAATGGGTTGCACAAGAATTTTGGCTGCTGACCTTGTGGATGCTTGGAATTTCATAGCTGTCTAATTTCATCAGTGGAAAAAGTCTTGGTATATAATGGATATACCACGTAATAATGCTTACGTGGTGGCATAGACTAGTAAGATTTAATTATTTTTAAAATTTTCATTTTTAGGATGTTATAAAAAAATTTTAAAATTGCTAAATTATATTGGTTCATAATACAATGCAAGTATTATCACGTGGTATACCCATTATGCCGAAAACTCTCTTTGTCAGTGATTTTGCCTTCTTAGAATGTGCCGTGAAGTGGATTGAACCATTGAAATTTGATAGCTGTCAAGTTTTATCTTTGACGAGGGAAAGTAGATGTCATTTTTAAGAAAGAGTTGAGCTCTTTTAAAATTAGTCCTAAATAAAGACAAACCATTTTTCATTCTTTATTCAACGGAGAATAGTCATGAACCATGTGTTGGATTAAGGGAATGGGTAGTAGAGCCATCATCACAAGAGTTGCTCGATAATCGTTATCTGGCCTCTCATGAGATTTCCCCTATTCATAACTCTCGTTCTCCAAAGGATTAGAAATAAGGTAAGGGAAACCGGTACCTGATTAGATTGGTATGTGAACATCATTTTGATTGAGTGGTTGATCCAGCATCGCACGAAGTCCTTCTTGGCCCGCCAAGAGCAGGCAAAAGCACCATAAGGAAACAACTTAAGCAGGTTGATTCCACTATTGCTAGATTATAGGAAAAAAGTTAAATTACATGAAAATTTATTATTTTATATGAAATACAGGTGGTAATATGAAATTATCGTGTTAAATAAGCATTTTAGATTAGTGAAAAATGATTGGAAATATAATATTTTAAGGAAAGAAAAGGCAGATTTGGTATTTTAATTTTGCCAAGTTGGAACCCACATGTAATTTACAAATACCACCCTTTAGCTTGTAGATTCTTTACATATAAATTTCATGAATCCCATAAAATTTTTATGACCCGGTAAAGTTGCGTTGCCTCCAACATTGCACCCAAACAATATGGGGTAAACTTTACAGCTTTACATGTAACCATATCAGGTTCGTGCACCTGATAGCAATTCAGTTTCTCTATAGTGCAGTCCAGTCCTTTTTTGTGGATTTTCACTTTGGTCCCTAGGATTTGTGTTTGTTTCAAAGTAGTACCCGATATCTGAGGGACCTAGAAATCGATTCCATAACTTTTTGAAGTATTTCCCAACCCTGAGTATTTTTAGACCCAATACCAAACCTTCAGCCGTGTTTCAAATTAGTTCAAAGGATTTTATTGCTCTCATAACTTTTTAAAATGCTCAAAATTGGCCTTTGGGATACATTAATTAAGTTTTTCAAAATTAAACAAAATTTTTCCAAAATTTTAATTAAGCCTTGAGCGACTGAACTCAATTCACACGTTACCAACCAAAATTTCAAATCGGTTCTCGACTTTATGTATTGTAGAAACTTGCCCCAATTTTAATAAAATGAGTTTACTTAAATTGATGGATAATGATATTGATCAACATCTAATGGTTTGATTACATGTAAATCCAAATATTATCCGCACATTGACTACATTGAGCAGTGGCATGGAAAGGCTGTGATTTCAATAATCGAATTACCCATTAATCCATCGAACTATACCTTGATTACGATAATAATTGAATAAATTAAAATAAGTTTAGAAATACTGGGTACTGATATAAGTCATTTCGATTGACTTGTGAACTTTTCATATGTAAAAAACCTCTTAATCAAAAGGCTTGATATAGATAAATAAGAATTTAGATGGGTAGTATCATACTTCTCAAGGTGAATAATAAGTTTATAATCGACCGTACAACAATTTCTTAAATATTTAGTAGTGAATGATTTTAATATATTTATTTATTCGTAATCATAACATCGCATGATAATCATCGGAATTTCGATTTTGGGTTGCACCAATAATAATTTCTGTTTCCCGCCTGTCTTTATATTGGCCATCGTCTCACAATACTTTGCATTCCTTTCAAATCTTGACTTCCAAGTCCCGAGTCTTCGCCCGACCATGACAAAAATGGCAGTCATGGGCCCCTATTGACCTCGACACTATCAGCCGATGAGTTCCTGGCTTTCTTCACGCGCAGATACTAAATTTCCTTGGGAGACCGAAATTCTTAAGGTCTCTTCTGGGGATGGTTTAGAACCGACTTTTCCCACTAGTTTCCTTTCTTTTTTCTTTTTTCTTTTTTCTTTTTTCTTTTTTCTTTTTTCAGGCCCACATTAGAAAACACTTCCAGCTGTCCTTTTGAAAGGAAGAGGACACAACGAATTCGTTATGTAAATCTCTATTAGATCTTGATAGGTGTAAAGTTTTAATAATTTTCAAAAATAAACTTTATACGTGTCAAGATCTGAATGATGATTTACACGATTAACTCACTATATATTACACGTTGAATATTTACTCGGAGAAGAGCCTCTTCTTATAAGAAAAATAATATTCAATTTTTTACATCCTTCTATTTTTCTTTTTTAAGAAAATAAAATAAATTTCTTAATTAAAATATTTTCATAACATGGATCAGTAGTAAATATATAAAAATATCAAGAAAATGTGAGCCAATTATTCAGGGAAAAAAAGGAAAATATGAGCCAATTTACATCATTCCAATAAAGAAAACAAAAGCACAACCCACCAGGGCCAGTAGAGGTGGTAAGATTGGGCGCTTGAATTGAGAACACTCCCCAAGTTCAGGAGTTCGATCCCCACCCCCCGCAAAACCCTGGAAAAGGCCACCCCGTGAAAGTGGTATTAAGGTGCCATGGTCAAAGGCTGGCCGGAGCTGCAGGATTAAACCCGCGTCATAAAAAAAAAAAAACAAAACAAAGGCTCTACCGTAATTTAAAACATTTTACGAGTAAAAAGTTTAGTACAATTACATAAGTTTTTAATTTTGATATGGTTGTTACATACGAAATTATTAATTATATAGATATTATTTTTATTTGTAATAATGTTTTATAATATATTTAATTTATATATAATAAATAAATAAATGAAAATTAGATAGTAATTATAATTTTAAGTGGTAATTATAATTTTGAAAGTGATTTTATAATTTCAACACCATTTATCACTATTTTAATTGATTAAAATTTTTTTGTCAAGGGTATTTTAGGGAATTAAAAATTTAGACCAACTACCAGTACTCTCCTACAATAATATAGATAGATTTGAGCCTCCAAGGGCAATGTCCAATGGTAAGTTTATTGAGTAAACTCCAAGATCGCCCGGGTTCGAAACCCCTGAAGGTCGGCATCTGAGGTTTAATGTGGGGTCTCAAGCTGTAAATGCACCATCTGGTAAATTAGTCAGTTACTGCAGCGCCGGACACCATCGATATAAAAAAAGAGAGATTTGATTTTTTTTATTTTTTATTATCCATTTGCTTCTATGTTTAACGGAAACACTAGAGGGATAATTGCTCCTGAGGAGTAAAACCTTTTACAAATGTAATACTTTGACACAAAATCTTTAAAAAAATCACATTTGAGTATGATAAATTTTCAAAATGTAAGCGGGCATGTAAACTTTATAATAACGCCTTTATTGTTGTTGATGTGGCAATATAAAGTGGCACTGATTCTAAGGCCACTTAATAATTTGATTGACGTATCACCCTAAAAACTATTTTTAAATTAAAAAACGTAAAGACCTAACAAAATAATTTAAAAAGTTTACAAAAAAATATAAAAACTAGATTATTATTGGAAAAATATTGAAAATTTTTAAATTATTAGAAAATATTTAAGAGTTGTAAGAAAATTATAAAATTACAAAATTTGGGAAAATAAATTTACCGGATGTAAAAAAATTAAAATATTCTATATAATTATGAAAAATGGTTAAAATTAAGAATATTTTCTGAAAATTTACAAAATATAAAAATTAAGAATATAATTTTTAAAATTCTAAAAATTATAAATAATCATGGAAAGGCTTAAAATTTCTGAAAAGTCTTACAATATTTTTATAATTTTAACATTTTTTTCTATTATTTATAAATTTAAAATTTTAAAAATTATTTTATTAATTTTATTTTTTAAATTCATAAAATATCAAAAAACTTATACTTGTTGTATATTTTCTATATTTTATGTAATTTCCTACATTTTCTAAAATAATTTTCAAATTTTTATCATTTTTAACTATTTCCTAAGTTATATAGAATTTTCTATATTATTTACAATTAATAAATTTATTTTACAAAATATTTATAATATTTCATTATTTAAGATTATAAAAATTTATAATTTTCCGTGTTTTAAGTTTTTATTTTTTTTGAAAAATTTAAATTATCTTGTGAAATTTTTGCGTTTTTTAATTTAAAAATAGCTTTTAGGGTGTCACATAACTTAAGCAAAAGAATTACGCGGTGTCCGAGTCAACGTCATCATATACTACCACATCAACATCGGTTAACGACGCTAATGAAAAGTTCATAGGATGGACCAAAATTTTATATTTTGAAAAGTAATGATACTTAAATGTGACATTTCAAAGATTTTGTGCTAAAATATTATATTTCAAAGATTTTGTATCATTAGAACAATTATCCAAAAATTAAACGCATTACTTTCCGTTGATTACGGACAACTGGATGCCAATCTGCTCTTTTTTTTAAAGTGTATTTGTATATATAATCACGATTTTGTACGAATCAGGGTTGAATACAAAAAATTTATCTGAGGAAGAGAACTCAATAGAACAGTAAGAAAACGGGTTTAAGGAAAGTGAAATAAAATAATTTAATAAAAAATATAAAATTAAATAAAATTTATATAAATATTTTAACTAGAAATATGAAATGAAGTCAAATTGGTGACGCTCAAGTCAAACAAAGATGGTGACAGGGAAAGACTGCTGAGATATCCTTCCATAAGCCGAAACTCGAAGGTGATGACAAATATAGTTCAAAAAACAGTGCCCTCCAATCTCAGGTTCAAACTACACTTCTATAAAATATTTTTATCAGAGGTTTATAAATGAATCATGAAATTTTAAATTTATTGAACCGATAATAAATATGATGCTTTTTTATATATAAGTCGGGATCAAATTAGTCATTTCAAATTACGGGTCGTCAGATCCCGGTTAGTCATTTCAGATTAGGGGTGGCTAATCAGCTACCACGTGTACGAGTTGGACATCCATGATTGCAGTCGTGCTATCAGAGGTAAGGGTGTGGATGGGTATAAGAAAAACTCGATTCCTTGGATAGGTTTTGAGTAGATTATAATTAAAATAAAGTAGGTTTCGAGTAGCAAATGGAAGAATCGATCGGCTTCGGTTTCAGCACACTAGATGCCCAGAATTGAAATCAGGACTTATTAATTTATTCGCATGGCTAATTTTAATTATTCATAACTTTCTCGCTTGAATTCCAATTCACGAACCGTTTAAACCGTTATAATTCTAACTCGATGAACTTTCATTTAACATAATAATTATGTATATTTGATGAATTTTTATACGTAAAGTGTTATTACAACTAAAAATTAGTAATAAATAGTACTTAAATATAATGCAAACATACTTAAAATTGTACATATCTTATTATGATAAAAATTATATGAAATAATAATAATCATAAAAAATATTGAAGTAATCTATATTTTTAAAGTAAAAAATAAATAATAAACAGGTTTTAACTGGGTTACCGGCCGGAACTATAGGGTCCGATTCCAAGATTTAACAGAATCAGGTCCTGATCTAAAAGTTAGGAACTAGTCCTATAAAGTGTAGGGTCCAGGTACCATAAAAAAAATATAAGGTACCCGGATCCAAACACCCCTAATCAAAACAACAAATCCCTTTTCAATATTATCTACATGCACTTTCGAGCTTCTTTCATAAATATTCCGTTTAAATCCCAAAATTTCCACAAGCATGAACAGTAAGTCTTCCCATCCGGTGCATGGAAACTTGAAGGAGAAAGACATTAATTCCTGAAGCGTGTAGAAAAGGTAGAAGAGATTGACAAGTACTGAAAGAAATAAGACGCAATCGGTAAGGTTCTGGGATATCAT
>JAOYND010011299.1:0-12625 GCA_025802135.1 Lagerstroemia fauriei | reverse complement strand
ATTTAAGCAAACAATTGCTCTCCTGCCGCTAAATCCACCCCTCTATATGTGTGTGTATATATATTTGTGCGTGTGCGTATAATATAATTGAAAGTGGTTTTGCAGGCTTTTTACTTTGTTTAAGAGATACTTACAGTAGAGGTCCTATAAATTTATCGTTTTTGTCAATTAAATCCTATAACTTTGAAAGTGGCTAATTCAGTCCTATAATATCAGTTCCGTTAACCTTTAAGTCTGAACAGTTACTATTTGACGTGGCCTTCACGCCGTCAATTGTTCTGTTAGCGAAACAGTGACAAATTGGACTTAAAGGTTAATGGAACTGATGTTATAGGACTGAATTAGCCACTTTCAAAATTATAGGACTCAATTGCTAAAAATAATAAAGTTATAGGACCTCTGCTATCATTTTCCCGCTTTATTAATTTAATCCCACGCCAACAGAGAGAGTACGGCTTGTGCAATATTGCTTCTGATTAGCATCAATCATTCCAAGATGTCCAACTGGCATGATCGATGATTTGTCCATTATATATGCTCATAATTCTTGGTGAGATCACTCGCATATATGCTCTGTACATGAATTAATCTGTTGTTGCTTTGGATTAATCGAAAGCTAAGTTTACATGTTGTGATATCCAAATCTCTTACATTTGAGGATTTTTCTATTAGTTTTCTAATGTGAAATTTAATTTCTAACACTCGTTCCTATGGAACAACGTACTTGAGCGGGGGACAACCGACCACGTGATGGGCTGCGCAACTAGTTAACCACAATCTAGTATTTTCTAAGATGAAGGGTAAGTATCACGGTAACCTATTCTGATATCATGTAAAATTTTTATTAATTTTATAAGGGGCTGGGCCTTTCATCTATCTAAAACTCTAAATTTGTAAGTAACTAGAATAAATGCCCGTACTGCGCACCGGGGAAATCCGATGATTGATAACAGAGAATTACTTAGAGCGATCGCTGGATAAGCGATAAGATGATTTAGGATCAGTTGTTTCATGTATGATGATGATTGGTCGACACTGAAAGAGGAAGAATCTTGTGACTCATCAAAACTGCAAGATTTTCCAAGCTGACACGCAGAGAACACTAAGAATGAAAAAATAACAAAAGCATAGAGATCGACACGACAAAGAACAGGAACATAAAATTCGAACAGAACTAAAATCGACCCACAATAGCAAGCCGAAAGTACAGGTTTTTCCTAGGTAACACGCTAACAGCACAAAGAGAGAAAAGAGAACATAAATATAGCTTGACAGAACGAAGAACATAAACAAATAAATAAAATTTTTCCAGCTGACACACACAATAGGCAGAAATGGAAATACAATCCAATCGTAATAACTGAGGGAAACTACACAAATCAATGAAATCAGAAAAAATAACGTGCTAAGCAAACACTGTAACCATTTGAAACTGACAGACATCTTCAACAACCCAAATCGATCAGAAGCATAGAAAACATAAGGTTTTTGAACCTATGATAGAAAAGAGAGTGACCAGAGCACAACCACATCGAAGAACCCAATCACACTCGCCTACATAGGAAGAACCCTAAAATAGAAATCTGAAGATCGTAGAATCTCCGAAAAAATAAGGCAGACAACATGAGAGGCAAGGAGATCAGAATCCCTATCCAGCCCGATGTAGAAGCGCGATGCAGTCCAGGCGATCGAGGAATCCGAGCGATCGATCAGGATAAGTTACCTTAACAAAATTCATTTCCTATTCAAAATCAAACCAAAATAAAACAGCTGTGAATTTCGTTGCTTTTCTTCACTCCAAGTGTGACTTAGTGCTACTTCGCTCATCTAGGGGCCTATAATCCTACAGAAATGGTTGGAGTTTCTGTCAGTAAATTTGAACTGATTCTTTTACTGTTTTTCCTTTGATTTTCCTTTTGTTCCGTGAGTGATTCATGAATGAAAGAAGAAAATGAATCGAGGTTACGTGAAAGGATCAAGGAAGGTGTCACCTCCATTTTTTGTATCAGTTCTCTAGCATTCTATATTCCTAGAAGTTGGCTCTATGAATCCTTCTTCTATTCCTTTGTCAAATAGACAGACCAAGCAATCGTAATTATTAGTAACATGAATTAACACTTGGAATTGAAATTCAAAGAGCCAGTATTTGGTAACAACATAAGACTCTTAAATCCTTAATTTGGTATAATTCTGTGCTTTACTACTTTGCAATTATATTCAAGCTTATAAGATGCAGCTGCTCTATTTTTTTAAAGAATCTTCTGAGTTTCATTTGGTCCTATGCTTAGCGTAATTAATCTTATTTGCTTCTCATCATAATATGGGGACGAAAGACTTCACTTTCATGTTAAAGTAGTTCCCATGTCTATTTCATGCCCATCATTTTCTTAGATGCTTTCTGCTTCATTAAACTATTATAATGCTTAATGGAATGAGATTCTATGACGGTTAATCTGCTGCAAATAGAGAAGTTTTTCAAGGTGTTGTATTCGAATTCATGATATCTTTCATGCTGAATGTAATGAAAATGTTCCTTGATTTAGCAGCATACAAATTTAAACTAAGACCCGTCTAGAGAATCATTAGAAATCAAAAAGAAAATAAATTTGTTCTAGGCGAAATCTATGGCAATGGGATAATGATAGAAATCTACAACAATTTTCACAAATAAAGAGCCAAAAAATCAACCATAAGAGAATAATCTCCTAATCATCGATGAGCATCCACGAAAATCAGCCATGCACAGTAAAAGGGGAGGAGAGTTCCATTTATACAGCTCGAGGAGGGACAAAGGAGAAGGATACCGAGCAACAAGGCGATCGAAGTGGTTCCAGAGCTCGTCCTCGAAGCCAAGGCACAGCCTCCTCGTAGCTGGAATGGTGAAGGCGGCTGACAAGCTGGCAGTAGACGGCATACTCCTTCCATAGTAGTGGCACTCTCTCCCTCCTCGTTACGATTCGCTCTGCTCCCTCTCTCGAAACCTCGATTTTTGCAGAACAACTAAAAGAAATGGAAGAAGGGGAAAAGGAACCTACTTACCCAACCGAGAAGAGGAGGCGCTGTTAAACGTAAAGTCACTTTTGTCAATTAAGTCGGTTAAAAGACTTTTCTTATAGGCTAAGTAATTGGCATGCATGTGGACCCGCACAACTCGTGCTTGGTTGGCATGTGGGCCCCACACACACTTTTGAATCCCACATCGATCATGCCAAGGGATGAGGTGCAGGAACCCTATAAATAGGGCTGCCCCCACACATATCAAGACAGCTCTCAAATGAGCTCAAGAGCTCTCAAACGAGCTCGAGAGCTCTCGGAGAGGGAGAGCTCAGTTAGCTCGCAGAGAGGGAGAGCTTAGGTAGCTCTCTCGAAGAGCTCGAAAAGCTTTCGGCCAAGGCAAGCTCTCAGGGGATGAGGGAAAGCCCGGGGGAAGGAGATCCCATGGAGACAGTGCCGCACACAGCTGCCATGGAAAGCAGGTGAAGAGCCGAGAGCGGGAGTCCCAGTGAACTCGGCAAGAAGGATCCCACGGAGAGGTTGCCATTAGGAAGACCGGTGAGGAGAGCCGACCATGGGAACACCGGTGTGCTCGGAGGAAGACATCCCACTAAGAGGTCGCCTTACGGAAGACCGGTGAGGAGAGCTGACCATGGGAACACCGGTGTGCTCGGAGGAAGACATCCCACTAAGAGGTCGCCTTACGGAAGACCGGTGAGGAGAGCTGAGCATGGGAGCCCCAGTTTGAGAAAGAGAAGGAGTTTTAGATGGAGGAAAAATATCTGTGAGTTTCCCTAAATTATTTAGTCTTTCCTTTCTCAAATTAAGGGTAGTTTCTCCTGTTATAAGAGAGTGATTATTGCTATTGTTCACTTCTTATTAATAGAGAGGAGGTGTTGTAAACCTTGTTAGAGTTCTCTCTTTGGCCCGTGGTTTTGCTCCGATTTGCTCGGAGATTTTCCACACATATCTTGGTGTTTATCTTTTTCCACTAGTAGATCCTCTATCTCCACTTCAGTTGTAATCGAGTACCGGGCTCTACAATCGATGATCCTCGATAAGTGGTATCAGAGCTAACAAGTGGTATCAGAGCTCCAGGTTAGTAGTTGATCTTCTCTGCTACTCTTAAATTCAGTTAGTCGGAAGAAGGCACCATCAAGTATGGAAACGAAGTACGAGATAGAGAAGTTCAATGGGACTAATTTCTCATTATGAAAAATGAGGATGGAGGCCGTTCTGAAAAGACAATTGCCTGGAGGCAATTAGAGAAAGGCCCATCGAGCTTGACGATGAAAAGTGGTCCGATATGGACGGCAATGCTATTGCTAATTTAAACCTAGCATTAGTAGATGCAGTATTGTCAAGTGTTGCGGAAAAGAAAACAGCCAGAGAGATTTGGGAGACTCTAACAAAGTTGAAACTGAGAAGAAGATAAAATACGTGAGGATATGCTGATGGAGTTAAGGGGTACCGCCTGTGGGATCGCACTGCCCACAAGGTGTCATCAACAGGGACGTGATCTTCTCAGAGGATAAAGTGCAAGTGAAGGAAGATGATAGCACTGCAGAAGAGAAAGCAGAGACTACTGTTACAACAGTTTGAGTAGTCCTGACGATGTGTGCTACATCAGACTTGTGTCAAAGCAATTGGATGTGAAAACTGCGTTTCTTCATGGTGAACTTGAAGAAGAGATTTCTATGCTCCAACCAGATGGTTTCGAACAAAAAGGATAAGAGAACTTGGTTTGCAGGTTGAACAAATCTCAATACCGTCTCAAACAGGCGCCAAGATGTTGGTATAAGAGATTTGATTCCTTCATCATGAGTCTTGGATACAGCAGACTGAGTGTAGATCCTTGTGCCTACTACAAGAGATTTGGTGATGGTAGTTTTATTATTCTACTGTTGTATGTTGATGACATGTTGGTAGCAGGCCCCAACAAAGATCGTATGAAGGCTCAATTTGCTAGGGAGTTTGAAATGAAGGACTTGGGACCAGCAAAAAAGATTCTTGGGATGCAAATTTTTCGAGACAGAAATAATAGGAAGATTTGGCTTTCCTAGAAGAATTACTTGAAAAAGTCTTGCAGTGGTGCTTCAGCATGCAGGATTGTAAGCCAATCTCTACCCCTCTTCTTATTAATTTCAAGTTATCCTCCAGTATGAGCCCTAGCGACAAAGCAAGAAGGATGGGAATGTCTCGAGTACCATATGCATCAGCAGTGGGTAGTTCGATGATCGTTATGGTGTACACTAGACCGGGCATTGCACTAGCAGTGGGAGCGGTCAGTCGGTACATAGCGAATCCTGGTGGAGAGTGTTGGAACATTGTGAAGAGATCCTGAGATATGTCAAGGATACCACGGATGCTGCATTATGTTGTGGAGGATCAGACATCTCTGTTAGAGGTTATGTCGATCCTATGTTGGCCTAGCAGGAACGTAAGCAGCATGGAAGTGCAAAGTGGAAAGGATGTAAAGGTTATAACAAAAGTGACTTTAAGTGGGAGATTGTTAAATGTAAAGTCACTTTTGTCGATTAAGTCGGTTAAAAGACTTTTCTTATAGGCTAAGTAATTGGCATGCATGTGGAACCCGCATAACTCGTGCTTGGCTGGCATGTGGGCCCCAAGCACACTTTTGAATTCCACATCGATCATGCCAAGGGATGAGGAGGTGTAGGAGTCATATAAATAGGGCTGCCCCCACACATATCAAGACAACTCTCGAATGAGCTCAAGAGCTCTCAGACGAGCTCGAGAGCTCTCGGAGAGGGAGAGCTCAAGTAGCTCTCGGCCAAGGCAAGCTCTCGGCGGATGAGGGCAAGCCCGGGGGAAGGAGATCCCACGGAGACAGTGTCGCACACAGCTACCACAGAAGGCGGTGAAGAGCCGAGAGCGGTGCCGCACACGGCTGCCATGGAAAGTCGGTGAAGAGCCAAAAGCGGGAGTCCCAGTGAACTCGGCAAGAAGGATCCCACGGAGATGTTGCCATAAGGAAGACCGGTGAGGAGAGCCGAGCATGGGAACACCGGTGTGCTCGGAGGAAGACATCCCACCGAGAGGTCACCCTAGGAAGACCGCTGAGGAGAGTTAAGCATGGGAGCCCCAGTTTGAGAAAGAGAATGAGTTTTAGAGGGAGGAAAAATATATGTGAGTTTCCCTAAATTATTTAGTCTTTCCTTTCTCAAATTGATGGTAGTTTCTCATGTTATAAGAGAGTGGTTATTGCTATTGTTCACTCCTTATTAATAGAGAGGAGGTGTTGTAAACCTTGTTAGAGTTCTATCTTTGCCCCTTGGTTTTGCTCTGATACGTTCAGAGGTTTTCCACTTATATCTTGGTATTTATCTTTTTCTGCTAGTAGATCCTCTATCTCGACTTTAGTTATAATTGAGTGCCGGGATCCGTGACCGAGATCCTTGATAAGTGGTATCAGAGCTAACAGATGCTATCAGTGATGCTGACGGAAGAGCGGAGAGGTGGGTCGCCTGATGACGAAGAAGCTCAGACTCAGACCACCTCCCTAACCTGCCGAGCAATGAAAAAGTGAGAGAGGAAATGGAGAAGGAATAGGATGAGGCAACGACATCGAATTAGGAAAGCTATTGACATGGTGCTCTATGAAGACAGGCTTTTAAAAATGACTGACATGGATGCCCTAGAAGACACCCAGGAACTCTATTTTAGAGTTAAGAGAATAGATAGTACCTACTTCTTTTATATTTCATTATCTATTTAATTAATTTTTAAATTTGAAATTTAATTCTTAATTTTATTCGCTGCAGTTTGTAAGGATATGATTTGAAAAGTTAGGACCCTGAATTTATCGCATTACTCTTTCACAAAGTTTCATACTCTAATTAATTTTCTTGGATCCATCCCTGGACAAAGCAAATATCTATTCCAAAATTTCGATGTGATTTGATGGAGTACTAACTAAATTTTCCAGTGCTAATCGCACCAATAATTTGAAAAGAAGAGTAAAAGAATACGTATAATCTTATTGATAAAAACTAAATTCAGGAAATATTCATCTCATATCAATTACGATGCCATTCTACAAAATTCTAATCTCATTTTAAGCTTGCCAAGAGACAAAAAGAGATTCTCATGCTAAAGGAAACTCTTGTTAATTGTACGCCAATATCACAACCCAATAAGATTAAGTCAGTTTTAGGTTTTTTAAATAAAATATAAAAGGAAAAAAATAACCCTAAAAATAATTGAATCTTATTAGTTTGCGACACCACGTCATATCTGACTCTTGGTTTACCCGTTACATACAATGTCTAGCCCT
The DNA here is from genome assembly GCA_025802135.1 of Lagerstroemia fauriei. NCBI lineage: Eukaryota > Viridiplantae > Streptophyta > Magnoliopsida > Myrtales > Lythraceae > Lagerstroemia > Lagerstroemia fauriei. Next base: position 5,334 of record JAOYND010011299.1, on the reverse strand, counting down.
AAATCTTGTATCAAAACCCTCACCTAGCTTCTATTGATCCTTTGACTTGCTTTTATTAGCCACTATAAATCAATAACCTTAGCTACTACTACTACATAGTTTTAACATGACCCTTCAGTAAATATTCAATTAAGCTCATGATTAGATAAATTTTCTTATAATAAAAAAAAAAGGGTAACCCTTAACTAAAACAACATTCAAACAACCAAAAATTTGTGCTAAATCTCTAATGAAAAACCCTAACAAATTAAGGCATAGTAAAACCTATATCGAATCTAGTTATGTAATAAACAATAACCGATCACCCGGCCATCTTTACTCACTTGTAAAATAATGAAGGATTTTTTCCAACTCGAAATTGTACTGGTCGTGATTAATTGGATCTCTGAATATACAAATCCAAGAGATAGAATTATTTAAGAAAAGAAGGAAGCTGCATACCTTTCGACTGGCTGGTGTCTGATCAGAGATCGTTGATGACACTACAGACAAAGGGAAGAGACATACTGAGATATTGGCATGGCTCAAACTGAGAACTGTTTCTTAGAAGAACAAGGAGGAGGGAGGAGCAGTTGTGTCTGAGTGAACCAGGCCAATATCCAAGCAACTCTTCCACACTTTGTCTTTTCAGTCCTAGAAGAACAGTTGTGTCTGAGTGAACCATGCCAAAGAAGAAGAAGAAGAGTTGTGTCTGAGTGAACCAGGCCAATATCCAAGTAACTCTTCCACACTTTGTCTCTTCAATCCTAGAAGAACAGTTGTGTCTGAGTAAACCATGCCAATATCCAAGTAACTCTTCCACACTTTGTCTCTTCAATCCTCCCACCTTGAAACAGCATTCTCGATTCAAAAAAGAGCCGAACAAAAAGAAAAACCCAAAAATCGAATACAGGAGAAGATGAAGAACAGTTGAGAGAGAGAAAGATGTGAAGGAGTAAATATAGCAGTTAGCACATTAGCAATTATCACGTGATATGTGCGTTACATACAATACTTTCTCCGACCTAGGAAGAACATAGTAAATATAGCAGTTACAGCCGAAACTCTCAAAACTATAACCTGACTATACTTGGATATCATAATTCAGCAAGAGAAATGTGAAGGAGTCCATTTTTTGGTGTGATAAGTCTAGGGTTTATGGTTCGATTCGGTTTGAAAAAGCCCGAATTAAACCGAATCAAATATTTATTTCCATTTGATCTGTGGTAATTACAAGTCCGTTCCGTATACATTTTAATTCGAAATACTCACACCACAGAGAACTGGTTCTTGTGGTTTAGTCAACCAATTATCCCCTTTTTTATAAAATAAATGAAAATGATTGTTTCTGGTGCTTAATATTTTATTTTCTTTTGTTATTTTCAAACTAAACATTTCTCTAGTATAGATTTGATCTTCTTTTTACGCTGAATAATGCCTCTTTTCTTCTTATATCATGTTATTTCGCCCCCATGAGATACATCATATAGCTCTTTATCCAATTTCATCATTTTAATTCGATTTTCCGGATTCGTCCCCATCCCACGACACATTAGCCGGTCTCTTTTTTCACCCTTACAACAAAAAGGGAGTCATAAAAAACTAAAACCTTAGCCCATACGTACGAGGCTGCAAGTGAAAGATCGAGATCGATAGCTTTGGTTTTTCTGCATGAACGGGGGAGGTGGCATTGGCCTATTGGATCCAATAAAAATTTTTATATGGTCCTACCTTATAATAACGTGATGAAAAAATGACAACTAAATTAATTTAATTAATAATAATTATGATAACTGCTTGAGTTATTAAGACAAATAGGAGAACCCGATACCGCCACCTAACAGTTTAGACTTTAGGTGGATATGAGTCCAATCTCTGGCAGGTTTGGTACATATTTTACAAAGTATCAAAACTAATCGTGTGGGCTCACATCTCCTCGGGATCGAGTGCGGAATTTGTGGTCGGTTAAGCTTGAGAACGGATGAAAAAGCCTATCACCGTGGTCATATGATCTCCTTTTACTCGAGTATACAAAAAAAATTATCTGACTCGAGATCAGTTATTGAAGGCAGGTATACAACAGCTCGTGGGACGGGAATTAAGATATAATCTCACATCGGAAAATTATTGAAATCTTGTTTATATGAGAACCGAGAACTAGCACCTAATAATCGGAGACATTACTCAACATAGGTGCGAAGTACTGGAAAAGTGAGAAAGGAGGCGATGTCCATAGGTTATGTAACAAAAACGTATACACGTTAATTAATGGCTTATAATGTTTCCTCTAGGCAACTCTATTGAAAAGTTTTCTTATCAGAGCTGGTTTCACAGAGGGGACGGCGAATACCAGTAATCTTTTTATTTCAATGAACTTTGGGGCCGAGAAGGGTGGATTAACGATAAAGTTGACTTCAGAGACAACGAATAGCGACAATCTGCACCAAAAATTACCCGATCCAAACCATTTTCATCCCTAGTCTTACTATACATATATACATATAATATATATATATATATAAGTATATATATATATATATAAAAGATGCAAATTGAGAGACCTTAGAATTGTCGAATGTTAATGAATCTTTTAATCCAAGCCTGCCAGCAGCTATACGGACAGCAAAGAATGTCAGTGCATCCAAAGCACTCGTGGATTATCCTAACGGCCAGTCTTATTTTCACCTTCGGCAGAACCAATTGCCCTCATTCAGAAACCATTGAATCTCTTCCCTTTCGATCGATAATCCATGGACGATCACCCCAACTACAGCCTCCCATTGAGGATCGCGCTGGACCTGTCGACCCAGTCATGGAACCGGAAAGCGGACAGCTGGTGGCAGCTTACGGCGGCGACCATGGTCCGGCTCTACTGCCGTACTGCGTGCCAGGGCTGGTGATCCTCTACAGCAGCATGGTGAAGAAGAAGTGGGCCATCAACTCCGCCTTCATGGCCTCTACGCCTTCGCCGCGGTCCTCGTCTGCTGGGTCCTCTGGGGGCACAAGATGTCCTTCAGGGCCGAGCTCTGCCACATCCTCGGCCGCCCGGGGCCAGTCCTGTCCCAGAAATCCCTGCTGCGCCGGCAGTCGATGTACCTGATCCTGGCAGCGGACTACGTGTACTTCCAGTTCGCGTTCGCCACAATCGCAGTGATACTGCTGTCCGGGCAGCTGCTTGGCCGGATGGACTTCTACCCGGATGTGGTTCGTGTTGGAAAATGGTAATTAAGTTGTAAATGAGAAATTGTTTCTCAAGGAAAATAATTAGGGCTGCATAATGGCCGTATTAATTTGAAATAATCATATGTGATTAATAACCGTATTAATATTATAACGGTCAAATTAATACGGTAACAGCCGTATTAATTCAATTGTAATGATCGAATTAATATTGTAACGGTCATATTAATATAGTGTAACTGTCGAATTAATGTTGTAACGGGTGTATTAATACAGTGTAACCGCCTAATTAATATTGTAACTGGTGTATTAATACAGTGTAACTGTAATATTAATACTATAACTTATATATTAATACAGTGTAACTGTCGAATTAATACTGTAACGGTTGTATTAATGCAATGTAACCGATAGTACAATATTAATACAGTATAATTACTGAATTAATTGTCATTATATAACAGACCCTCTATAAATTGAGCTTTTTGCTCAAAGTTGAAGATACGATTTTCGAACTAAAAACAAAAACTCTCTCTCTTTTCCGTGCATAGTTTTCAAGTGTTCAAACTCTGTTCAGTTTGCCTTGGAGTTTCAAGTTCGGTGCTATTTATAGCTCTGCAGTCGTTGTATCCTGGGAGACTGACGTCCACGTGTCCTCAGCACAACCGAGAGGGAGCAAATAAGTCTTAAGAAAATTGTGATCGCCACAGGCCTCGACCATGAGCAACAATTTTCTTCAATCGGTTATTTAGTATGTATTCTTTTATTTCATTATTCTTTATTTTTATGGTAAGGTCTTTCTAGTACGGTTTCGTGCTCAAAGAAAGAAAATAAAAAATTCTTTTACTTGTAATATTCATTCTCTAGACCATTAAGATTGTTGTTTATTATATTCGACTACAGTTCGTGCCCCTCTGGGTAACTTTCTGCTACACCGTCGGGGCTTACAGCATTTGGAGCGAGCACAATTCAAGCAACTCGAGTACAAGATCATCGACTACACCGGCAGTTTCGTGATCCACCTCTCCTCCAGGGTCTCCGAATTGACTGCTGCTTATTGGGTACGCCAACATGTCTCGGTTTGTCGGAACCGGAAATGGGACGAGAATTTTCAGTCTTCATTTTATTTAACTCGGAATTGGAATTGTTGTATTATTGATAATGCGTCTACAAGAAACCGGGTCCGTTTCCACTCAAAACCCTAAGCTATTAGGTGATGGTACCCAGTTATCTTATAAACTCATTATTATTCTCTTATGTGGCCGACGTGGGATCTAACACCCCCTCTCATGCGTAGCGTGTTCAAGGGCACCTCAACCTGGCTCTCTTACAATAAATTGGAATTGTAGTAGGAAAAAATTGCTGGGAAGTACTTAGGAAATTCTCATAATATTACTATTTTAAATTGTGATGATTTATTGTTTGATCCAGAGTAAAATATAGATCCAGATAGAGTTCAAAAATTTTTAGAAGAACCATCTTTCTGTGTGTTAGACTCTTAAAGAATAATGAAAGCACTTCTCAACAAAAGGGACTTAACATAAAGAGCTTTTTTCTTAGCAATAGTAGTATAAGCACTCCTATATGGTTGCTCTCAGTAGCTTTTAATGGCAGCACTCCCCTAACTAATGTACCATTGCTGATCTAACGTGTATTATTCCACCCTCCATATGCAAGTAGACTATTTCTAGGAAGACATTTTGATTCTACCGTTAAAATAGAGTCAACTTGATAGAGAATCCCATATTATAAAGATAGGAATAAAGATAGAATCATTGTCTTCCTTGATGGTGTCTAAATTTCATCCACGGTCTCGTACCTCGAACTTTTTGAGGAAAAATAGGCGCTTTGTCACGGGAAGGCTTATTTGCAAAGTAGATCTTAGCCAAACTGGTATTGAGTACTCTTGGTTGTGCTATCACTTACAAGCTAACCAACTACAAAGATCCACTCTTTAACACTTTAACTGGTGGCAACTGAATGCATTAAAAGGAACTGGCTGATCTACTGGAAGTCGGTGCATCCCGCAAGTTTGAGGTAACCGGCAGCTTGTCTACTCTAGGGAGAAAAGAGGCCCGGCGCAATTTCTCAACCCTAATGGCGCAGCAATCGATACTCGGATTGAAGGGAGCTCAGAAGGAGGCCATTGCGGCTACTCTCTCCCGAGATTCTAGG
>JAOYND010011298.1:0-22995 GCA_025802135.1 Lagerstroemia fauriei | reverse complement strand
AAAAAAATGGGAATCATAAGGGGAAAAGGCAAAGAACGCATGGGAACAATTATGAGATTCACCAACAACCGAGAATAGAGCAACCGTGCATAGCAACTAATAACACGGAAAAACACTCAACAAAGTTGAATGATTTGAAGGGGATTTACCTTCCTTACCGAAGCAAAGAAGAGTTGTAGGTCCAAAAGATGAGCGTTGACCAACTTGATAGTGGTTGTTCTCAAGCCGGCGGGTGGTGCTCTTGGACGTGATACAATAGCGGATCTAGTAGAGAGGTCAGCAACAGCCGTGAGAAAAGATGGCCACCGTCCCTTCGTCAGAGAGAATCGTGGCAGTAGTTGTATTTTGAAACCTTTTTCTTCTTTTTCTGGCCTTCCCTTTTATAGACTTCTTTTTTAGAGTTAAATTGGGGAAAGAGGAGGATATTGAGGCTCCAAATCATTTCCAAATCTTCTGATTCGTGTATCAATGAAATCGCACCAATATCTTTTCTCAATCTTCACAGTTAGGATATTATCTATCCATATCAGTTCTGAATCTGTCCGATTTCCTTTTCCTCGACTGAGCATGAATTTTGACCTTCTCTTCTAGAATTTTCTGAGAAATATTTATCACGTCAGTGACCCTTGAAAAAAAGAATCTCGCAAAACAACCTTAGGATTAGTGAGAAACGAATTTTTCAATCCAACTGGCCAGTACAGGCCTGCTCTGCACACTGAGGCTCGAAGATTGAATTTATTGGGCTGATTCTGGGCCTTCCAATGTTTCGCTCTATTTTCTTTCAGATCCTTCATGAGTTAGGGTCTAAATTCCATAAGTCTCGCTCAAATTTCATACTCCGATAAATAGATATAATTTCTCATATGAAACCTGCCACAGCCCGATTACTGTTCACAGATCATGCTATCTTCCTTCAAAAAATCGTATCTCCCTCTCCCAGATGAATTTCGGGGTCCATGACCCATCAAGTCGAAGCTAACTCGGTGATATTCATGATGAATCCAAATTTGCTCAACTTTAATTCCATTGAATCCACTTGCCAAGCCTCCGAATCCCATTTAGTTGCTAACACGATAGTTATGTGCCTTGAACAAGTTTGACCATCCTCCAAGTATTTCTTCTCGAGCTAAAATGAGGTGTCTACAGTTGTTCTCCAGGGCGAAGATTTGAGGTTAGCACTCATTGCACTTTGATGGTTGATGGATTGATCTTTTCTCTATGTACTTGCACATGTTTAAGTAATGTGTACCATGATTGGAATCGGAAGAGTCCTCGTGAAAAATCAGGGAAAGAGGTTGGAAAGGAAATTCTTGATATAGACAATCTCTTTTCATAGGGAGCAAGTTGTGTGGATAATCCATTTGCTATTGAAACTCCTCTCAGAATTAGACAATTCTAGATAAGAAAGAGGAAGAAGGGAGAGATTTATTAAATTAGGCTCCACTAGAGGGATAAAGAAAGGGGTAGTGGATGGGTTCGTGGCGATGGCCATAGATAGGGACAAAGAGAGCCAACTTGCCATCAGATGGACCGCTAAGAACCTCCTCTCCAGGGGAAAAACTGTCATTCTCATCCACTTCTTCCATCACAATGATCCATCCCCCACCACCTCACCCACTTCATGTACATCCCCTCTCCCCTCTCTCTCTAATCTTGGATGACCACAATGTTTTCCCTAAGGAAAACAATTTTCTAGAAAATAACCTATGAGCAGTGGTGATTGTTTTATCCCCTAATTTTTTTTCCATTTGGGTTGTTGTGATAAAGTATGGAATATGTTATAGCTTTGAATAAGAGAATCTAAAGGCCACTCAGAACATGGCCAATGCCGCCACAGCCGCCATGGTTGTGGGAAGCGGTATCAGGTGTGTTGAGAGGCGACAGCTACCAAACAATGGTAATCATCATGTTCACCGTTGAACATGAAGATCCGAATATTCCATTTGTGACTGGGTGACCATCAGTACGGTTATCTTCTTTACAGATAAAAAAATGTCATCATCATGTTAGGCTTGGCAGGATTGCTAGAGCAAGTGACCAGTGACATATGGAAAATGGCTCAAAGAACTTAGAACCATGAGTCATATTTTGAATATCATAGTCAATTCCATCAACCATAGTAATTTTTCAAAATGTAACTGATTTCTCTATCGTCTGTTTCCAGTGGTGCATTATCCTGCATCATCCAAAAATAATAATGGAGGCTTCTTGTCTCCACCCAAACAACTGCTAGAAAAGCTAACAAAAGATCTCTTTCTCTCTTCCATTGTAGCTGCTCACAAAGAGATGTGAGTCCCACGATTCTTGACTCGGTCTCATTTGCTATCTCTAGTGCTATCATTTCTTTATCTGCCATAATGTCAACATTGGGCCTCTGTATTCCCTTTTTGAGTTCCTTGGCATTAGTTTCTCACTGGTTCAATAGACGTTTAATCAGATACGTTGCTTTGATGCCATACTTGAAGGATTGGATGTGGCTAAGGCCTTCACAAATTATGTGACCTATGGTACACTCGAATATTTAGTCCTTGGTGCATCAACCCGGCTAGGATTTATGAAGTAATACCCTTCAATTCCAAACTTCGTATTCTCTCGGATCATTTTAAGTTTCAGCGACTATTCTCAAGTTAATCAACAACTGATGACCCTTTTTCCAAAAGCAGATTTAAATCATCTCAGATTTCAAATAGTATATCTAAGGCAGGACCAAATTTCTACAATGTACTTGCAAACATCTAAACTGCAAATTCAAACTCACAGAATGGAATACACAAGAAAACTTGAAACATTTTCCCAAAAATGATATACTCCACACTGATCAATTGTAAATTCAAACTCTCATGGTAATTTTTTTTCCAAAAATAAAATTCTTCAAACTAATCAACTATGGATTTGAACTCAGTTTACTTGGAAAGTATCAGACAACTTAAGTTTGAGTTCATTTACCAATGAAGCAAGTCACCGCTGTTTAAAGGGAGACTTCTGAATTACAGGGACATTTCAAACTGGAAATTGATATATCTTTTATAAGTTCTGAAAAGTCGAGCAGTGACCGCTGGATAGTCTATCAATCCGCTCGAATTACAAGTGGAGCGATGTCTGTCTGATGCATGATTTCTCATTAGTTTTGAAGGAAAGTGGAAGTACTTCTTATTCATACTCCTCACAGCCCATGGTAATGAGAAGTTTTCGGAGAATTTGAGCTTAGCTTTGATATTTTACATTGATTTGATGAGAATCCAACAGTTAATGAAGTCATAACTTTTTTTTATTTTATATCGATGGTGTCTGGCACCATAGCAACTGACTAATCTATTGGACGGTGTATTATATGGCCTGGGGCCCGCCATTAAACCCCATACACCGGTCCTCGCGGGGAATCAAACCCCGGACCTGTCCTACTGCATATTGTCAACTTACCCGCAGGTCCGCCCTCTTGGAGGCAATGCAGTCATAAATTGTTTTATTTACAATGAACACATAGGATGAAGTGGAATATGAGATAAGGAGACTAAGGCTCGAGCTGAAGCAAACGATGGAGATGTACATCACAACTTGCAAAGAAGCGCTCACTACACAAAAGAAGGTCTGGGCATTTTACGTGATGTTACTAAATAATATGTGATCACATGATCCGATCAATTCTAGTTCAATTAAAGTCATTTATGCTAGATGGACTTAATGCATAGTGCACACTTGCAGGCATTATTAAACCATCAAGTTGCCATGTGGGCCAAGTGGAAGGATGTTACAATGTTTCCTTTGAAGTAATGTTCTATGTGGCCCAGATATCTCAAGTTTGTTTACCTTTTATTAGGTTCATGCATATTATATGGTTTTAACATAAAAAGTAGCATATTGATGGACATGTGTCAATTAAGAAAATTAAAACCCGAGAAATTTAATATTCAAGTTTGAAGATTCTCTCATCTCCTGCCTATAACTGAATATATATCTTTCTGTCAAAAGATATTGGAATTGACTAAAATAAAAGATTTCAAAATGTGTGAGAGATCGGGATTATGGATTCAGTTAAGAGCGAATATAAAGGATTTTAGTTGAATATAAAAGAGTGGCTTACTGAGGAAAAAGGAATGACGTCCTTTAGAAAGTAGATAAAATAGAAAATTCGTGAAAGAGTGGTAGTTTTTTAAAGGATTCAATCCATCGCGAAGCATTCAAGGCATGGATCAAGATAAGTATCCCAAAACCAGTTATAAGTGCATGTGAATTTTGCATAGTTGGATTCTAGATGTTTAGATGATGTATTAGATTTCATGACCGTGAATTAGAAATCTGCATTATATGGACAAAATTCTTGATAAATTTAATAAGAATGACTCCGGTATAGCTAGAACATCATTAGATACAAGTCTCCAATCGAAGGACAGAGGGGAGAGTATTTTATAGGTGGAATACATAAAGGTTATTGGTAGCCTTATGTATCTCATGAGTTGCACTAGACCAGGTACTACCTATACGATTAGTAGATTGAGTAGATATACGAGCAATCCTAGTGCTGACCACTAGAATGAGATAATAAGGGTATTAAGGTACCTAAGGTATACTCAGGATTATGGCCTACATTTTACCATACATTCAGCGGTATTTGAGGGGTACAATGATGCAAACTAGATATGTAATATAAAAGACTCAAAATCTACGCGTTGATATGTACTCATATTAGCAAAAGCAGTTGTATCATGGAAGTTCTCTAAGAAAGCTGTGATACCTTGATCCATAGTAGAATATGAATTTATCACTGGTTCGTTATGTGCTGAATCAGATACGTTGCTTTGATGTCATACTTGAAGGCTCGGATGTGTCTAAGGCCCTCACGAATTACGTGACCTATGCTACACTCGAATATTTGCTCATTGGTGCATCAACTCGGCATGTATTTATGAGGCAATACCCTTCAATTTCAAACTTCGCATTCTCTCTAATCATTTTAAGTTTTAGCGACTATTCCCAAGTTAATCAACAACTGCTAACACTTTTTTCTAGAAGTAGATTTAAATCATCTCAGATTTCAAAGCAGTGTATCTAAAGTTCTACATTGTACTTGGAAACATCCAAACAACGAATTCAATTGCAAATTTAAACTCACAAAAGAGAACACAGAAGACAAATTGGAAAATTTTTCCCAAAAGTGATTTACTTCAAACTGATCAATTGTAAATTCAAACTAACATGGCAATATTTTTTTCCCAAAAATAATATTCTTCAAGCTAATCAACTATGAATTTGAACTCACTTTGCTTGGAAAGTCTCAAACAGCTTAGTTTGAGTTCATTTACCAATGAAACAGGTCACCGCTGTTTAAAGGGAGACTTTCGAATTATGAGGACTTTTCAGACTTGGAAACTGACATATCATTTATAAGTTCTGGAAATCCAAGCAATGACCGCTCATCATTTCTCGATAATGAAATCGATTATGGACTGTCCTCCAGAATTTGCACCAACATAGATAGTCTATCAATCCGCTGGGATTACAAGTGGACCGATGCCGGTCAGATGCATGGTTTCTCATTATTTTTAGAGGGAAGTGGAAGAACTTCTTATTCATACTCGTCAAAAACAACGGTAATGAGAAGTTTTTGGAGAATTTGAGCTTAGTTTTGATATGTTCCATTGATCAGATCAGAATCCAATAGTGAATGTAGTCATAAGTTGCTTTATTTACAATGAACACATCGGATGAAGTGTAATATGAGATGAGGAGGCTAAGGCTAGAGCTAAAGCAGACGGTGGAGATGTACAACACAGCTTGCAAACAAGCACCCATAGCACAAAAGAAGGTCTGAGCATGTTACGTGATGTTACTAGAAAATATGTGATCATCATGATCTGATCAATTCTATTTCAATTAAAGTCATTTATGTTAGATGGACTTAATGCATAGTGCACACTTGCAGGCGTTATTAAACCATCAAGTTGCCATATCGGCCAAGTGGGAGAATGTTAGAATATTTCATTTAAAGTAATGTTCTATGTGGCCCCAACCTCTCGGGATTATTAACCATTTATTAGGTTCATGTATATTATATGGTTTTAATATAAAGAAAAAGACAACACATTGATGGAGATGTGTCAATTAAGGAAATTAAAACCTGATAATTTTAATATTCAAGTTTGAAGATTCCCTTATCTCTTATCAATAACCAAATATATATCTTTCTCTTAAAAAATACTGAATCGACTAAAATAAGAGATTTTGGAATATGTGAGAGATCGGGATTTTGGATTGATTAAGAGTGAATATAAATAATTTTTACTGAATATAAATGAATGGATTATTGAGGAAAAGGACTGATTTTCTTATAAAGTAAAGAGAACAGAAAATTCATAGAAAGAATGGTAGTTTTTTGAAGGCTTCAATTCGTCATGAAGCATTCAAGGGAAGGCAAGGAAGCGAGAATTATTTAATGATCATTTTTCGCTGCGCAGTCTCGGCATCAAGATAAGTATCCGAAACCTGTCATAAGTGCATGTGAATCATGCATAGTCGGGTTCTAGATGCATACATGATGTATCAGATTTCATGACCGTGAATTAGAAATATGTATTATATGGACAAAATCCTTGATAAATTTAATAAGAATGATTCTGATATAGCTAGAACATCATTAGATGCAAGTCTCCAGTCGAAGAATCGAGGATAGAGTATTTTACAAGTGGAATACTCAAGGGTTATTGGTACCCTTATGAAGCTCATGAGTTGCACTAGACAAGATATTGCCCACACGGTTAGTAGATTAAGTAGATATACAAGCAATCTTAGTATCAACCACTAGAAGGTGATAATAAGGGTATTAAGGCACCTAAGGTATACTCGGGATTATGGCTTACATTTTATCATCGGCAAATGACCTAATTGCGCCTGTACTTTGACCGAATTTACACTTTTAGCACGAACATTTTCGCTTGACCTAGGAATGCACGAACTCTAAATCATTTGTTCCGTTTAGCACGCCGTCTATTTTTCTATCAAAACTAATTGTCCTATGTGGCACGCTTTTGTGGCAAAGGACGGCTGATGTGGCAGTGCCACGTCAAATACGTTTAAGAAATTGTTGAGTTTACCCCTTAATACTCTTTATTAATTTAAATGCACATTAATTACTCAATTTAATCGATTTTAAATCTTAAAATTTATTTATTAACAAAAAGAATAGGTTCCAACTGGGTACTCGGAACCTGTGGTATAATACAGGTTCTGGGAAGCCGTAGTGACGTTTAGGGGAAGAAGAAGATAAAATTATAAAATTGTCATCGATAGCTTTAAATTAATGAAGAGTATTTAAGGGTAAACTTGACATTTTTTTAACGCCTTTGAAGTGGCATGGCCACATTAGCCGTCGTTTGCCACGTAAGGGTGCCACGTAGGACAATTTATTAGTTTTGATGGAAAAACAGACAGCATGTTAAATGGGAGAAACGTTTTAAAATCCGTGCCTTCCTAAGTCAGGAGAAAAAGCTCGTGCTAAAAGTATGAATTGCCCTTTTATCATACATGCAGCTGTATTTGAGAGATACAGTGATGTAAATTGGATATCTGATATAAAATATTCGAAATCTAAAAGAGGATATGTACTTCCATCCATTAGCGAAAGCAGCTATATCAATGAAGTTCTCTAGAGTCAATTATAACCTATTGCTCTGATACCATAGATGTCACGACCCGAATCAAGCCTTGGCTTAACTCATGGCCACGACTAATCATAGTCGATCAAATAAGATTGCGGAAGCGTGTAACTCATTTAAAACACCTTAGCATCAAATCACTTCTAATTCACTGATACAATATTAAGATAACTTAAATTTGATCATTCAAAGCAAACTATATCACTAGAAACTTAATTATTATTACAACTCTTTTACTTGCACTTACAGATGTACAAGACTTGAAATTATGTCCATCCTCATATTTTACATAACTATTTACAAGGTGAGATACTTGCAGCAACTCTATCAAAAAGAATCACAAGAGATGTTGACCATTATATGTACCTCCTATCCAAAAGTATAACTTCAAAAACACTTTGAGGGCTATCCACGATTCTTAGCCTCGAACTCAAACTCTATTGCTCTGAAATGTTAAAAATAAAGGTGTCAGCTTATATTGCTCAGTAAGTTGACAATCCATAGTTTAACCATTAAAATTTACGAACTAAAATGGAAGCAATTCTACTTATCTTTTCAATACATAATGGAAGCAGCATTCAATGATCAAGCATATTCATGCATACTTGTAAGCACCTTATAGATTTGCACAAGTAACATTATCACTTCATTAAGCAATATCATATGATCCAATAGAATCATGTGTGAGTGTAGTACTCAACGAATATCTAATGGCCTAATTGCCTCATTAATGCATGCACATTATCAATTGGCCAGTGGTCCCTTCCGGGCAATCGTATAACATTACCAACTGATCAGTGGTCTATTCATCCCTTCTGAAGACATTTCGTATCATCGTTTACCTTACGGGAACATTTCGTGTCATCATTCATATAACATATACCAACTAATCAGTGGTCATTTATCCATTCAGGGGCATCCCTCTTGAGGGACATTCGTATCGTCATTCATCCCTTGCGGGATATGCATATGCATGCTATGCAGGTCTCATTTTCTTAGACTCTTATGTTGCACATCATGTGGCATATTCATGTTGCATATTCATGTTAATTGAACTTATCTCACTCTTATGGGAATCATGCAAATGTCAGCAATATGCTTCTTTTCACATAGCAATCCCAAATGGATCATCACCTTAAGAAAGCTTCATAGAGCTTAATTACATTCCTTAAGAATAATTAAACTTGTATTATCATGCTAATCCAGCTTAAGACCACTTAAGCATTCTCATAGAACCATTTAATGTAGTAATCAAGGATTATTAATCTAGCTTGGGGCTACCTAATTACACCAATTATACCCTTAACACAGTAATGAAACATGTAAGATCATACTAATCATACTTAATTAAACTTAATTATATTCATTAAACTCTAATCACAACAACTTAAATATGGCAGATTAAGAAACATCTTTTATCCTTTAATTCAACCACACACATCAAAATATCCATCACATCAAGCTAATGATGATAAAAATAAGTTCAAATATATTTCCACAATACCATTAAACCTTGAACCAAGAACAACACTTCCATATCATTTCAGTAAAGTAAACTTATGTACTAGCTTATACACACTAATCACAGCCTAGTTAAGCTAAGAATAGGCTTAGCCAACATTAAAACTAGTGAATATTGATGTCTAAACCATGGAAAACCAACTTACCTAAGTAAGGCTTTCAAATCCTTCTTCAACCTCAGTCTCTCTCTCTCTAAGTTATTCTTGCTTCCATGCTGAAATGGTGTGTTTAAAGGAGTTATTTTGTCTTTGAAGGAGGAGGTCTGCTGAGTTGAGGGGACAAGTATCACTATACCCTTATATTAGCCCTTTTACCTTTTAGCTAATTCTTTCCCCAATATACTTTCAGCAATTCCTTAAAACTTATCATTATCTAAGTAAAAAATTCGTCCATAGAAGAGTTGGGCTAGAAATGAGCCTCATTTTGGGCTTAAGTTCAAGTAATTATAGCAGATTTCATGGCCCAACCCAAAAAGATCATAGGGCTTTGGATATTTTACATAATTTTGGCCAAATTCTTAGCCTAACTCAATAATATAATTACATTTGATTTTGGGTTATGGTTCAGCTCAAAATAAAACATATTATGATATTATAATGTGTCTTAGCTCAATCTAAGTAATGAATATGCAAAAAGAGTGTTTAGGGCCAACTCAAGTTATAAGACAAGCCATATGGTCTTTTGAATCCAACCTAGGTATATTAGTAGTAGGCTATCACATTATACCCCCTTAAGAGAATTTCGTTCTCGAAATTTAATGTACCTCATTCACTAAAAAGATAGGGATATCGATTCTTCATATCCTCCTCACGTTCCCAGGTGGCTTCCTCTATGCTATGGTGTTGCCATGAAACTTTCACCAATGGAATACCTTCGACCTAAGCTCTTGTTCCTTTCGATCCAAAATTTGAATAGGTCACTCTTCATAGGACATATCCTCCTTGAGCTATATTGGTTCGAAGTCAATCAATCACATGAGATGGATCTAGTTCATACTTCCTCAACATTGACACCTGGAACACATTATACACATTCGCCATCTTAGGAGATAGAGCTAGCCGATAAGCAGCAGCCGCCACTTTCTCAAGTATTTTGAACGGCTCAATATACCGCGGACTTAGCTACCCTTTCTTGCCAAACCTCATGACACCTTTTGATGGAGATATCTTCAAGAACACATGATCACCTTCCTTAAATTCAAGAGGCCTTCTCCGATTGTCAGCATAACTCTTCTATCTGCTTTGTGCCGTTCGTAACCTTTCATGAATGAGCTTGATTTTATCAGTTGTTATCTGAACCAACTCCAAGCATGTTAGTTTTCGCTCACCAGCCTCTTCCCAACAAATGGGTGAACTACACTTCCTTCCATATAATGCCTCATATGGTGCCATCCCAATGCTACTTTGATAGCTGTTATTATATGCAAATTCCACCATAAATATATTATTATCCCAGCGTCCACAAAGGTCCACAACACAAGCACGAAGCATATCTTCTAGAGTTTGAATAGTTTTCTCCGATTGGCCATTTGTTTGGGGATGAAAGGCAGAGCTGAATTGTAATTTAGTTCATAATGCTTATTGCAAGGCCTTCCAAAAATGTGATGTGAAGCGGGGATCTTGGTCAGATGTGATTGCGATTGGCACTCCATGTAGTCGAACAATCTCTTCAATATAGACATTGGCAAACTTGTCTAAAGTGTAATCCATTCTGATAGGAAGAAAATGAGCAGACTTCATCAGCCAATCAATAACAACCTATATCCATTATGACCCTTTGCAGATCCTTGAACAAAGTCCATTGTCACATCTTCCCATTTCCATTGAGGGATAGAGTGGCTGCAAAGTACCTCCGGGTCTCTGGTGTTCTGCTTTGATGTGTTGACAAACCAAGCATTTTGATACGAACTCAACGATATCCTTCTTCATACCACTCCAATAATTCTCCCGAAGGTTTTGATACATCTTCGTACTACCAGGATGAACATTATAAGGAGCTCGATGTGCTTCTTCTAAAATAACTCTTCAGATGTCTATATCATTCGGAACACAGAGCCTTCCTTAGAACCTCAATATACCATCCTCCAGAGTATGAAATTTGAGATGCTTCTCCCTATTCTTATTATCTTGAAGTTCCACCAATTGAGAGTCATTATGTTGTGCTTACTTAATTTTATGGAGCAATAATGGTTCAATCTTCACTGTAGATAGAATCACATTATCACTCTTCTCAAGAAATTAATCCCTTACTTCTTCAAAGAGCATCCATTCTTTAATCATCAAAGTAGCTAGAGAAGCTGACTCCTACTCAAAGCATCGACAACATTGGCCTTATCTGGATGGTATAAGATGCTGCAATCGTAGTCCTTTAAGAGATCAACCACCGTCGTTGTATCATATTCAGCTCTTTTTGTGAAAACAAATACTCCAAGCTCTT
This sequence comes from Lagerstroemia fauriei, assembly GCA_025802135.1. Classification (NCBI taxonomy): domain Eukaryota; kingdom Viridiplantae; phylum Streptophyta; class Magnoliopsida; order Myrtales; family Lythraceae; genus Lagerstroemia; species Lagerstroemia fauriei. Next base: position 11,389 of record JAOYND010011298.1, on the reverse strand, counting down.
ATGATCAGTATATATGTCAAACTTCTCTCCATAAAGATAATGCCCCCATATTTTCAATGCAAAGATGATGGCAGCAAGTTCAAGATCGTGGGTCGGATACTTCTACTCATACTCCTTCACTTGTCAAGATACATAGGCCACTACTCTTTCATTTTGCATTAGAACACATCTCAAGCCCTTATGTGAAGTATCAGTATATATCACTAATTCTCCAGAACCAGAAGGAATCATCAAAATAGGTGCAGTCGTTAATCGTTTCTTCAACTCTTGAAAGCTCTTTTCACATTCATCTGAGCAAATAAACTTAGTGCTTTTCTGTAGAAGTTTTGTAAGTGGAGCAGCAATGTGAGAAGATCCTTCCACAAATCTTCTATAATAACTTGCAAGTCCCAAGAAGTTTCAAAACTCGATCACAATAGTTGGTCTTTCCCAATTGATTATAGCTTCTACTTTAGATGGATCAATATATATACCTTCCTTGGTGATGACATGTCCTAAGAATACCACCCTGTCAAGACAGAACTCACACTTGCTAAATTTAGCATACAACTGGTGTTCTCTAAGCTTCTGTAAAACAATTCTCAAGTGTTCTTCTTCTACATGGCTCTTAGAGTAGACCAAGATATCATCAATGAAGACAATCACAAATTTATCCAAGAAAGGCTTGAAGGTTCTATTCACGAGATCCGTAAAGGCAGCTGGGGCATTAGTCAAACCAAATGGCCTAATAAGAAACTCATAATGACCATACCTTGTCCTGAATGTCGTTTCAGGAACATCATCTCTACTAACCTTGAGTCGGTGATACCAATCTTAGAGAAAACTTCAGCCCCTTGCAATTGATCAAACAAATCATCGATCCTGGGCAACGAGTACCTGTTCTTAATTGTTTCTCGATTTAACTGTCTGTAATCTATACATAGTCGCAAGGATCCATCCTTCTTCTTCACAAACAACATTGGAGCACCCAATGGGGATACATTAGGCTGAATAAAACCTTTCTCTAAAAGTTCTTGTAGCTGCTCTTTCAACTCCTTCAATTCGGCAGGAGCCATTCGATAAGGAGCCTAAGAAATAGGAGTTGTCTTAGGAAGCAATTCGATGGAGAACTCAATTTCTATATTTAGGAGTAGGCCTAGTAATTCTTCTGGGAATACATCTGGAAACTCTCTAGCAATAGAAGCCTCATCTATGCTTACCGTTTCCTTTTATCCTATACTACATAAGCAAGAAGACCCTCACACCCCTTGCTAAGTAATTTATTAGCTTGAATGCATGAAATCAAACAACAAGCACCGGACTCCCTATTCCCCACAAAGTAAAACATAGGCTGGTTGGGAATAGTAAAAGTGACTATTTTCTTGTTGCAATCTAGGCAAGCATAATAAGTAGAAAGCCAATCTATGCCTAGAATCACATCAAAATCACTCATTTGCAAACCAATCAAAACAACATCCAAGTTTCTATCACCTAATTGGATAATGCATTTTTTGTAAACCGTGTCAGAAATCAGGGAATGTCTAGTAGGAGTGGATATTGCTAAATAGTATCCTAACTGATCAGGTCTGATCTTCAAATGTCATGTAAAATGAGGCGAGACAAAGGAATGCGTAGAACCAGAATCGACAAAGCCATAAGCCATATTACCGAATATCGGGAGGTTACCTGTAATGACTTAGTTTGAGGCTTCAACATCCCTCTCCATAAGAGCATAAACCCTTCCCTGTACATTTGGCTTTTATGCCCTCGCTCTCGAGTCACTTGGATTCTGTTGTTGCATTTGGGGACAATCTTTTATCTTATGGTCATCTCTTCCACATTTGAAACATGCTCCCATTCCCGCACGACAAGGCGGCCTGTTGGCTTTTCCACATCTATCACATCGGTTGAAATTCTACTGGGGTTGTCCTTTCTGCACCGGTGCCTTCTCCTTAGACTTCTTAAAATCGTAAGTCTTCGGCTTCAATTGTTGAGAATAAGATGAAGAAACTCTCTCTTTGTTCTTCTGCCCTTACTCTGAATGATATTCTACTATATCCTTCTCCACTAGTTGAGCTCTCTCGTAGATATCATCATACACTCGTACCTTCAAGATAGTAAGCTTACTTCTAATGGCGGGCCTCAAACCCCTCTCAAACTTTTTGGCTCTCTCATTTTCATCAGCAACAAGTTGAGGTGCAAACCTGGACAACTCTGCGAAACGAACTTCATATTGATTCACTGTCATATTGTCTTGCTCTAACTTCAAGAAATTATTAACCTTTTAATCACGAACACAGTCAAAGAAGTAATTCCCAAGGAAGATCTCAACGAATCTCCTCCAAGTGATAGCTTGACCACCAGCCATAAGTCTTGGTTTCGTTGCCCACCACCAATGTTATGCATTGCCTTCAAGCATAAACTCAGCAAAGATGACCATGTCCTCTTCACAACAATTCAAGACTGCAAACATCTTCTCTAGCTTATTAATCCAGCCCTCAACTTCTGCCAGATCACCGATCCCTTGAAATTTAGGAGTATTAAGTTTCATAAATTGTTCCACAGCACATCTCCTGATACCTTCAGCTTGATTGCCTCGACCAGCATTATCCCTGTCATGCTGAGCCATTTGACCCTTCATAATATCCGTCCTTTGCTACAAAGCTTGAAAAATACCCTCTAGTCGAGGATTCGGACTCTTGCTATTTCCCCCCATTCTGATATACCTATGATGCAAAAAAGATGCACATACATTGAATAAATAATTCAATCATCGACCCTAGACACTTGACACAACTAGACAAGTCTAGAGTCAATTATAACCTATTGCTCTAATACAATAGATGTCACGACCCGAATCAAGCCTTGGCTTAATTCATGGCCGGGACTAATCATGGTCGATCAAATAAGATTGCGGAAGCGTGTAACTCATTTAAAACACCTTAGTGCATCAAATCACTTCTAATTCACTAATACAATATTAAGATAACTTACATTTGATCATTCAAAGCAAACTATATCATTAGAAACTTAATTATTATTACAACTCTTTTGCTTGCACTTACAGATGTATAAGACTTGAAATTATGTCCATGCTCATGTTTTATATAACTATTTACAAGGTGAGATACTTGCAGCAACTCTATCAAAAAGAATCACAAGAGATGTTGACCATTATATGTACCTCCTATCCAAAAGTATAACTTCAAAAACACTTTGAGGGCTATCCATGATTCTTAGCCTCAAACTCGAACTCTATTGCTTTGAAATGTTAAAAATAAAGGTATGAGCTTATATTGCTCAGTAAGTTAACAATCCATAGTTTAACCATTAACATTCACCAACTAAAATGGAAGCAATTCCACTTATCTTTTCAATACACAATGGAAGCAACATTCAATGATCAAACATAGTCATGCATACTTGTAAGCATCATATAGATTTACACAAGTAACATTATCACTTCACTAAGCAATATCATATGATCTAATGGAATCATGTGTGAGTGCAGTACTCAACAACTATCTAATGGCCTAATAGCCTCATTAATGCATGCACATTACCAACTGGCCAGTGGAGCCTTTCGAGCAGTCGTATAACATTACCAGTTGATCAATGGTTCATTCATCCCTTACGGGAACATTTCGTATCATCGTGTCCTTTATGGGAACATTTTGTATCATCATTCGTATAGCATATATATATCAACAGATCAGTGGTCATTTATCCATTCTGGGACATCCCTCTTGAGGGACATTCGTATCATCATTCATCCTTGCGGGATATGCATATGCATGCTATGCATGTCAAATTTTCTTGGACTCTTATGTTGCACAACATGTGTCAATATTCATGTCAATTGAATTTATCCCACTCTTATGGGAATTATACAAATGTTAGCAATATGCCTTTTTCACATAGCAATCCCAAATGGATCATCATCTTAAGCAAGCTTCATAGAGCTTAATTATACTCCTTAAGAATAATTAAACTTGTATTGTCATGCTAATTCAGCTTAGGACCACCTAAGCAATCTCATAAAACCATTCAGTGTAGTAATCAAGGATTACTAATCCAGCTTGGTGCTACCTAATTACACCCATTATACCCTTAACGCAGTAATGAAACATGTAAGATCATGCTAATCATGCTTAATTAAACTTAATTGTACTCATTAAACTCTAATCACAACAACTTAAATATTGCAGATTAAGAAACATCTTTGATCCTTTAATTCAACCACACACATCAAAACATCCACCACACCAAGCTAATGGTGGTAAAAACAAGTTCAAATATATTTACACAATACCATTAAATCTTGAACCAAGAACAACACTTCCATATCACTTCAGCAAAGTATAGAAGGGACTTAAGCCCATTAGAGAACAAGTTATATGAAAGTAAATCCAACATAGTTGAATAGAGGTCTCAAGATCTATGTTCAAATGAACAACCTAATCATAAGACTTAATTAAGCCACTACGGGGTTTAATTCTCAACCCATTCCTTAACATGAAATAGTGACATTGAAGGAATGAGGTTAGTATTTAAGATATTTCAATGATTTATGAAGGGGTAAATAGTATTCTCTGAAAAGTATAAATCACTTTGTGAGGGAGAAGTGTGATCGTTTTAAAGGAGGATTAAGGGTTATAATTTTTTAGTAACTCTTGCAGAACCAGAAAACTGTTCCGAGCCAAAATGAGTACAACCATGGGAACTGAACATATGCTAAGTCAATTCTTGTGTAAGTATATTATTCTTTACACAAGAAAGCACGACAGCTTAAACGCATCTTGTCTACTGGGCGGCTAGTAAAGTAAGTGTGCCTTCACAAGGGAAGGTTCAAAGGTGGAGATAACTACCTATTCTATGCATGATTCACATGGTGAACATTACCACAGAGTCAAAATAAAATAATTTTTATTCATATGAGGATTATTTAAAAAGACAAGTTAAAGATGTAAATGGGAAATTGTTTCTCATAAATTGGAAGAAAATGGATGGGTCAAATATAAGCTTACGAAAGCTCATTCTTGAATTGAGCCTATGTGGGATAGGTGGAGATATTAATCTCACATGGAAGAGGAAAAAGTTAATTATGAATTTTGCCTCTTCGTATGATATTTTATTTCTTCCAGTAAGCGAGAATCTAGAGATTTTAGAAGGCATATCCTGGAAAAAATTCTTGGATTCTACTTTAAACGATAACTACCAAATTACGGTAATGGAAAATGAAAGACCGTAATTGAATTCAATAGTGTGATCATAATTGAATTCAGTATCGTGCCTAATAATCTGATAACAACCATATTTGTACTTTAATTGCCAATAACCAACAAATTTCATTTTTCTTATATATTTTGAGCCATTTGCTCATAGTTGCATATATATATATATATATATATTAGAAATTAATCCGTGCTCTGCACAAAAAGAAAATAAAAATAAATAAAATTAACAATTACTTGAACCCATATAATTATATTTTTTATTTATAACGTACTATAATTTAATTTATTTAAAATAAATTTACATTAATTTACAGTAATCGATGGAATATTCTCAGTTATCATCAATATATTTTATAATTTCATTTACAATTTTAGAATATTTGTTCACAAATAATGACAAATTATTTAATTTACAGTTAAAAGCTAAACTATTTTGTGAGAAATTTGAGCAGTTAATGAAAGATTTTACTGTTAAGATTGTATATATGGAGTGAGAGGAGAAAATATCTTAAATTACTATTTTATCCTTTAACATAGAGGCATTTGTAAAACAGATGTATATCGTATATTTTAATATATAAATTAGGTAGATGTCAAATATGAAAAAAAAAGACACCAGAACAGACAAAATTTTGCATATAATAGTATAGATATATATGAAAATATAATTTTCAAACTCAAAATAAAAACTCACTTTACTTTTCGTGGATGGTTTTTAAGTGGTGTTATGCTACTCTTTGGTTCGTTTGAGAGCTTTCGGTACTACTTACAGGTCTTTCATCATTGTATCTTAAGAGATTGACGTCCACTTGTTTCTCAACACGACCAAGAGAGGGTGAATTAGTTTTAAAGAAACTATGACTATCACATGCATCGACTTCTATTGTTTATGTTTCTATACTCTTTTATATTATTTGTGTTTTTTTAATATTCTTCTTTCCTACAGGACTCAAATCATCCATGGGTTGAGATATAGAAGTATTCACCAATTTAATAGTCGGATCATTATTTTATTATTGCCAAATCAATTTCTTATTGTCATATTATTTTTATTATTATTTTAAAATTCTTATTGTAATTTCAGTTTCATTCGAATATCAATACATATATTGTTTTGTTAATAATCTTAATACTAACACTCCTGTAAAGGTTGTTGATTGCATTGCTATTGTTGGCACAGGCTCTGTGCTTGTTACTCCTTTGGGAAGCTTGGCCTCCGTTCCCATTATACTTCTTGGAGGTACAATGGCCATATCTGATGAGGTTCCAGTAAACTACAATGAAAAAGCTGAGAAGTTCAATAGGTTGAATGAAAAAGGTGGCAATAGAATATGCTCTTCTACTTGACCACCCTAGATTCTTCACTGAAGAAACTCCTAAGTTTCATGAGGGTCAATCAGATGTCCGACCTCTTCAAGAGGTTGAAGCCTGGAGCCAATGTAATCTCCTCTGTAGAAACTGCGTTTTGAACGGTTTGCGCGACTCACCGTGTAACATGTATTATTTTGCCAGCGGAAATATTGATTATCTCAAGAAGAAAAGTTCAATTTAATTTTTTGTACTTTAAAACGTATGGAAATAGGAAAATGGAAAGGGAAAGGTGGTTCCGTACCGCCATCACTAGGATATATAAGATCAAGCGAGAAGAATTCATATAAGGGTGTAAGTATGAGTGTGTAAGAGTAACTGGAAGGAGAATCTGGAGAATTGCCCATGTAACACCAAATTTTAACAAAAAATGAGAAATTTTAAAGTAATTTTGTGAATATTATTTTGAAAGCAAATCTTCAACACGCTTTCTAGTTTTGTATAGAAAATGTATTTTCTATAAAAACTATGCGCTTTTAAATAATATATTCACAGAAAAATTTTTAAAACTATCATTTTTTTTAAATTGTTCTCAGATGCACGGTTTTTTGCACTTTTTTTTATAAGAGTGAGAAAGTGGTGTATATGTGTATTCTTATCTCTATACTCTTTTAAACCACACACCATATATTCTCAAATGTGTAGCCATAATTTCAGCACTTTTGCGAATTCAAGGAATCTACATGGTTTTAAGGTTTCAATGAAAAGGAAAATAGAAGGACACTCAAGTATGAGCAAAGTAAATATAGACATTTTCCCATGGTGTCAAAAACTAATAGAATTCAATTATTTTTAAGATTTTCTTTTTTATTTTTAGGATTTAATTAAAAAATTAAAATTACTGAATTTTATCGATTTGTGACATCATGTCAGTATTGCCACGTGGTATATCCTTTACACATAGCACTATTTGCCAGTACAACTATCGTCTATGTAAGCTTCACTTCGAAGTTCTGATAAGGCGGAGTGATTATTCCGACGAAATCCAGATACCGTTACGTATAATAGAATTAGACATCTACCTTGTTAACTAAATATATAATTATTTATTGGGCAAATAACATAATTGCGCATGTGCTTTGACTAAATTCCCACTTTTAGCACGAACTTTTTCGCGTGACCTAGGAAAGCACGAACTTTAAAATGTTTGTCCCGTTTAGCACGCCGTCTATTTTTTCGTCAAAACTAACTGGCTTGTCCTACGGTCCGTTAATGACAGTTGATGTGGCAAACGATGGCTGATGTGGCAATGCCACGTCAAATATGTCTAAAAAAAAGTCAAGTTTACCCCTTAATACTCTTCATTTTAAAATTTTAAAATTTATTTATTAACAAAAGAATATGTTCGAATTGGGTATTCGGAACCTGTGGTATAATATAGGTTCTGGGAAGGTTTAGGGATGTTTATGGGGAAGAAGAAGATAAAATTATAAAATTGTCCTCGATAACTTAAAATTAATGAAGAGTATATAAGGGTAAACTCGATATTTTCTAAACGCCTTTGATGTGGCATGGCCACATCAGCCATCGTTTACCACGTCAGCATAATTAACGTGCCACGTAGGACAATTGACGGAAAAATAAACGGCGTTTTAAACAGGACAAACGTTTTAAAGTTCGTGTTTTCCTAGATCACACTAAAAAGTTCGTGCTAAAAGTGGGAATTGGTCAAAATACAAGCACAATTAGGTTATTAGCCTTTATTTATTTGATCTTTATCACCTAATTTTTAGGGATTAAATGAGCACCGACTTATACGGAATTGAGTTGAGTAGTCCTACTAAGAATTAAAACTCACCAAATCATGAATTTTTCATTTATAATATTCGAATCCGAGTTCATACTTAAAGGGAATAAGAATCGAACCACATCGACTAACAAACATTTTATATGTGTTGTATATCCTAACCCCTATTCCAATGACGCTAAAAAGTAGAATTAGGCAACTAATTAGGTAGACAATTAATAAATCCAAGAATCAAGGTTGACACAGGATGCTTTAGCAAGAATCCTATTGGCTTAACTCTACAAGCTGGATCATGGTTAATATAAAGATGGTTCGATATCTCTTTTCTTTAAATAAGATTCTGGATTCGAATTTTATAAATAAAGAAAATTCATAATATGAGAGTTTTTAACCCCTTTACTGGACCGACCCGGTCTAAACTTGGATTAGGCAAGGCTCATTCGGTTTCACGATATCAAGTGATATACACCAAAAAAATTGTTGCAAATTCGTTCAAATGTAGTAAATAGTAGCGATCCGATTGTTCCCACTACCTGATAAGCAGAATTTCGCGTTCAACCACAAACACATAATACGTACTAAAAAGCTGGTACTCATCACTAGTCCCGTCAGCACAGTAGCACGAAAAACCTAATACAGAAAATAAGGGAGGAAGGTGCCAGCATGGGTATACACACACACATACATGTATATCCATTCTTCTGTTGAGATCGTAAGAGCTCTTCTCTGACCTTGACATATCATTTCCTCGGAGAGATTGCGAGACCTCTCATTCGGGGCGATAAGGTATACACTTTCCCGTCAATCCGGAACTATTTGCAGACGATATCCTTAGAGAGTTCACATGTACAAGTGTGTATTGTGGTCTTAAAATTTCAGCAGCCAGTGCAACTTACACGCATATACATATACATACACGCGCGTGCGCATGATACCGCACTTTCTCCCGTTAAAGAATTCGATTTTCGGCTTTGATAACAAGTTAAACGAGAGAATTGTTAAGTGTGCTGTTTATGTAGGATTCCGGCTAGGGAGGTGAGAGAGGGAAGAAGAAGTCTTATCAGAGGAAAATGTGGAGGCTGAAGATAGCGGAAGGAGGAGATAACCCTTACCTATACAGCACCAACAACTACGTGGGGAGGCAGATATGGGAGTTCGACCGGTGGCCGGCACCCCAAAAGAGATTGCCGAGGTCGAGGCTGCCCGTCTCAACTTCTACAATAGTCGCTCCGTCGTTAAGCCCAGTAGTGACCTCCTCTGGCGATTCCAGGTACGTACAGTATATATACTAGAATTTAGCCCGTATTATGTACGGTATGTGTTATATTTAATATCCCGAATAAGGATGTTTATTTACACTCGCAAATTACATAATTACAAAAGAGATTATAATAAATAAATGGTTAATTACACAAAAATAGTGGGTTACTCGTTTTATCAAAAAAATCAAATATTTTAATTTTAAAAAAATAAAATTACGTGGTTTCATCGTATTTCCAAATTAAATCAAACCTTTTAAATTAAAAAAATAAACCATGTAGTTCTACTTTGTTCTCAACTTAAGTTAAACTTTTTAAATTTAAAAATAAAAATCATACTTCTTGTTTATTATCACGTTATACTAAAATATTAAAATATAAAACTATATGTTCCCACAACACAGCCTACTTAGTCTTTTCTTATCATATAACTACAAATCGACACAATTAAATTTTATCAAGATTAATGTACTTTTTTTCTAAAACTAACTTAACAATATTCTCCCAAATTAAGATAAACTAGAGCCGAAGCCCGCACCACACTGCAGGATGTGAAGAAATTTTTCAGAATTTTCTCATAGTTCTTAGAAATATGAGTGGTATAAGAAGATGAATAATATTAAGATCGTGTCAATAGATCTGCTGAAAGCATATAAATGAAAGGTGTAAATTACTTCTTTTCAGTGATATGCTCCAAAAGAGATAAAAAGAAAAGGAAAAATAGAGGTCGCCATCATCTTGCTAATCTCATTTGTGTAGCTTGACATACAGACACCCAATGAAAGAAAGATACTGAAATATAGGGAAGAACCAGAAGATATACCAAGTGAATTTAGCATCATATCATCATTTATGATCAAAATGTCCATGAGATTAAGAAAAGACATTAACAGAAAATCCTCAGGTAATAGCTCCTCCCCATGTTGAAGACCCTTGATGTCATTGTCTATAACATCAGGAACATCTATATATACATCGGAATGAAATGAAATTAAGGAATTAGCTGATGTTCGATAGTTCAAGAAGAATGACGGAAGTAACAAATAACAATATTCCAAGCTTCTTGGGGACCTTGCCCGCTTCATCTTTCACAAACTTCTGCATGTCAAGCACCAAGTAGTCCGGAAATGAAGTAACACTAGTAGAAAACGAGAAATAGAAATATTATGTTGAATTTTATTTACCATAATTTTCTTGTGTCGAGGATGATCAAATAATTTAATTTCAGCACCGAGTAGTCCTGGCCACGTTCAGGAACAGGCGGTTCAGGAACCGAGGGCCATGGAACCGGCCCTAAGCCTTCCTTTGGACAGTTCAGGGGCGGTTCCGAACCGGACGGTTCCGGTTCTGAACGGTGGTTCAGTTCGGTTCCAAACTGGAGGTTCAGTTCGGTTCCGAATCTGGTTCCAACTCTACAGTTCGGTTCGGAACCGTCCGGTTTGAGACATACTAGAAAAAAAAACTAAGAGGAAAATAATGACAAGAGAGATGCTAGGAAAATGAAAAAAATGATAATTTTCGACTATGAAATTTCAAAAAAAAATTATGAAATATATTAAAAATTCTTGGACGTTGACTCCCCATCAACTAAAGATTCGATCTCACATTCTCATTTCCCAAAGTGACGAAATTTTTCATTTTTATAATTTGTTAAAGAAATTTAATTTATATAATTTAAAAAATGTATAATTAAAAATTAAACTTAAAAGTGAAATGTGAAAAATTTTTACATTTAACTTTCACATCATGTCAAAGAGAGAGAAAGAGAGGGTGGGGGGCCCACATCTTTGCGGTGTGCA
>JAOYND010011195.1:0-12629 GCA_025802135.1 Lagerstroemia fauriei | reverse complement strand
AGAAAAAAAAGAAATAAAATGTGGCCAATTCAGCCCGGACCTGATCGGACCGGACAGTGACTGGCCCGTCTGGGTCACGGTTCGGGGCCAGGTCACCTGAGCCCGAACCGTCGACCCGGACCGGCCCGAACCTTTTGCTTCTCGGGTCGGTTCAGAACCTGCTCGACCTGGACCGGAACTAGCCCGAACCGGCCCGGCTAACAACACTAGTGCCCGATGAGTGCTCATGTAGCGATTGATAACCTGGTTGAGCAGTGCTTGATCAGCTGCTAGAGCACTTGCTCGAGCAGCGATCAATCATTTGCTCGAGGATTTAACGAGCACTAGCTTAGGTTGGTTCATTATAGGTATGTCAACTTCAACTTTGGTATAAATGTAGTAGGATTCTATCATTAGAAAATGGTGAATGATACTGGTGTTTTGATTTTTGCCCAAGATAATATTTTCTAGGGGCAAATAGGGCATATTATGATAAGCCATCTATGAAAAATTCGAGTAAAATGGACACAAGTTATGAGGAATTGTTGCATATGGTATGCGCAAGTACTAAAATCGATCCTACCATCTATGAAGTAGAGATCTTTCATAGACAACCTACTGTTTTGTAGCAGTTTATGTCAGTTCTTTTCATTCAAAATGACGATGTAGAGATACTAATTTGAATGGGTGAAGAAGCAGGTGGATATCCCTTAGAAGAGTTGTGTGTTATAGTACCAAATAGACCCACGATGATTGTAGAACAAGATTTCACTATACTAAGCGTGGAGATACTTATTCTAGTAGCTCTTCTTCTCTTAAATCTATCCTTAGCCCGACCACAGTTCCAAAACCGGCCGGTTCTTGTTCCATTGTGGAGTGGAACCAGCCCTGAACGATTCTTAGGATGGTTCAAGGACAGTTCTGGCTTGCAACCACAGTTTCTGCCGATTTGAAACCGCCGATTCAAAACCGTTCAATTCCGATTCGAAACCGGATGTTTCAATAAATAAAAATATGTTAAAACATTGTCAAAGGGGTTCCTTTTATAAGTTATGTGAAGAGCTCCTTCCCCTTCTCTTGTCGATGTGGGATAAATGAAACTTGCAATTTACGCTGATTTTTTAAATTAATAACAAAGTAAGTGGTAATATAAGAAATTTCAAAAAATCAAACATTGATTTTCTAAGTGATTTATGCTTTAACATATCACTGATGTCTTACTAATATTTCACCTTGCATCCTCATTCTTTTCTCCCATTTCAACTTGGATTGATCGCTCAACACTTTTATCTTGTTAAAATTTGACTTTAACCACTATAAAAGCGAAGCTAGTCTCCTCCTAAACGAGGAAGTGTATTTCTGATCTCCTAAAAAATTTTATCATGATTATCTGTCTCAGGACAGACTATTTTGTTGAACATGTATATCACGTGACAGTATTGATATGACATCACAAACTAGTAAGATTTAACCACTTTAAGATATTTTTAAATAAAATGCTAAAAAAAATAACGCTCAAAATATCTGAAACTATTGGTTTGTGATACTATATAAACACTATCACGCAATTACCCGTTGTGCACGAGGCTTTCTCCTAGCTCAAAAAGCCCATGAACGTGTTTTCCCATAAAAAGAAATCATGGTTTCCTCCTTTTATAATCAACATTGAGCTACTGCAATTCAAAAAAGGTTTGGAGCATTTAGTGTATCATGCTTTTTACAAGAACTAAACTTAAAAAAAGACTTGTTATAGCTAGGATTTTTTCTTTTCATTTAATTTTTGAACCAGAGACTTCTCGATTCATTGTACGATTGTTCTAGATCTAAAAAAAAACATCAATCTTAGTAAAAGATGCTTTAGATGCAAGTGATTCTATATTAATGTCAAATAAAAGCGATTTTGGACATAATTTTCTGTGTAATGGTCCAGGACAAGGCAGCACTTGTGATACTTTCACCTGGGATGCATTTGTTTGGCATTTTTTGTGAATGAAGATAATTTATCTTGGAAGAACTTTGTACCTAGTGGACCCTTCCGGCTTGAACTGGATTAGTCAGGTTTCATTGGATTTCTGAATACAAGTGGTACAAACCGAAAAGAATACCGTTGGATAGACATTTTATTGATACTGGAAACGCATCACACTAATGAATCTTCCACTTATTTAATGGGGGTTGTTAAAAGATTATCTATGGTTAAACTCTTCATAACTACTTATGAATGGATATAATAACCATTTTGTTTTTCGGAGATATTTTTGAAATCCAGTTCTAAAGAATCCGCCAAGGAACCTTAACAATTTTGTTTTTTTGATAAGTGTGAACCTTAACAATTTTCATTTTTGCAATTATATGTGTCTTTAAGAAACTCTCAGTTTTTATTAGAAAAAATCATGTTTCAAAGTTTTTCTTTATTTTTCTTAATAATTTTATTAATTTTATGAATTTTTATTTATTTTAAGCTACATCAAATATGTCATATTTATTTTGAATTTTTCTTAAAAATTTAAAATAATTTATTTCTAAAATTTTTCTGAATTTTTTCCTAATTTATTTCTGTCATTCTAATTTCTTTCAAATTTTACTAATTTTATGTGATAAGTGGTGCCATCTATGCTTTTGCAGGTCCCGCTTGATTGCAGCTCGAACCATAAGTAGATGGGAAAAGTTCACCACAGTGAAATGACAACATATTTCAATCCACTTTACACCGAACAAGAAAATGACAAAAAAAAATGACAAGATATTTCGAAGACTAAATTAAGTGACGTGCAATATAATGTTACCAAATTATAAAATGGGGATAAAAATTGAGATTTTAAGTAGATATTTATTTTAATATGTAATCTGCCCCTCTTGTGACTAGCTAGCACGACGATTGAACAGTTCAACATGCAACGACCAGATGGTCCTTTTCACAAATAAAAACGACAATTAATGTTCGAACAAGAATTTCAATGGAGTTGGAATTTATCAGTCTCTATTCCTTTCATTAGCTAAAAGGCATTTTATTATGACACAACGAATTGAAATGACAATCTTTGACTTTTTAATACATAAGACTACTATTAAACATGGAACCGGCTTACACCGGAAAAAAATAAAAATAAATAAATGTGAAATACTTGTATGAATCCGTGTAATTATACTATTTATTTATAACTAAGTATAATTTAATTAATTTAAAATTTATCAACTTAGGTAGTAATAGAATATTCTCAGCTCTTATATATATATATGTCAAATTTAAAATTTTAATTTTACAATTTCAAATCATTTATTTAAAAAATTTAGTAGATTTTTATTATTAAAATTGTAGATATAAAGTGGTATGGAGTGAGATGAAAGAATTTGAATAGTTAACAAAATATTTTTATTGTTAAGATAGTGATAAGGGGTAAGAGGAAAACGACTGAAATTATTATTTTAGTCTTAATTTAAAAATCATATGTCTGTCATAAATTTTAATATGTAAATTAGATTACGAGTAAATATAGAAAATGGAAAAAAACCAAACTTCCCAAACATTTGCATATAATAGTAATAGATGATTTATGTAACAATCTGCAGCTTATCCATTTTTAATTAAAAAAATCATTTTTTCTATCAGCTATTATATCAATTTCTGAATAACTTAAACAAATTAGAATGTCACCGAAAATCTCATCTTCATCCCAAGTTTGCTTTTATGTAACTGTAGCACTTTGATTCGAGTTCTTTCTTTCATTTATTCATTATTCTTTTAATGTTATTTTTCTTTATCTCAATGTCGTTTGACTCGATCAATATGAACTATTTTTGTTTTTGGTGATCGATGTGAACTAGTATACTTTTTCAAAGGAGATCGATCAGTGGAACATATTAACACAAAACAGGAGTTCTAAGTTAAACTAAAAAAGCCAACGGGCTAGTAGCCCCACTGGTGGGGCACTGAGAGGTTTATTAAGACCTCTCAGGTTCGAACCCCAAGAGGGGTACTTCTCCGTTGGTGGGGACTTTCAGCCATCTTGAGCCCGTCAAATTCGCCTGATTTACCCGAAATACATGGTTTGCGGGCTATTGCGTGTGCCCCGAGGAGGAGGTGTCACAACCACTGTTAGTCGAGCTCGAAAGGCGGTCAGATACCTCGATTATAAAAAAAATAATAAAAAACAAGCACCCTATGAAGCCAACTAGGACTGATATAGAATGAGCACTTACTTATTAATTACCTAATAGTAGAGTGGATTAATTAGAGCATTTGATCATATAGTAAGACAAGGATCAAATTTATAGTAAGAAACTCTAAGATCAAACATTAGAGCATTTGATAATATAGTAAGACAAGGATCAAATTTATAATAAGGGCTTGGGGAAATTGTGACTTTTAGATTCATATCAACTTAGCTTTATTCAGTTGGGACCAGCTAGCACCTCTACATTGTCCTGTCCCATGCACTTGTTGATATGTGTATGAGGCCGTTGGAATTAGTAAGGTGAAGTCCGAATACTTTTTTATACGGAAAATGACAGCGGATGTTCTACAACTTTACCATTTTTGGTAATTGAGTCTTATAAGTTTGAAAGTGGCTAAATAAGTCCTATAACATATGCTTAGTGACATATTTGAGTCCAAAACGTTGACCACCGTCATTGATGCTGACATGGCAACTGATGGTGTTAACTATGGCACACGTGGCAATTTAAGACTCGCATGGCAAATTTATTGATGACGTGTACTAGTGACTTGGTGAAGTTGTATAATTATTTTTTTACTCCTAACTATTCATCAAAATTTTAAAACCAGACCCAGACCCGCCTTGCCTTGTGCACGGGGCAGGTCCGACCTGCCCCAAATAGGGATGGGGCAGGCCGGACAACATGAGTTCTGGTTAAATTGCCATCTCTAATTTTACATATGGACTTGCCTAGATTTATGGGCTTGTGGGTATTCATGGCCCGGGTAGAATAAAGTTTTTGTTATAAAAACTTGGTAAAAAAAGAAAATTGAAAAAAAGTTAATGATTCAAAATCTAAAATGATCTATTTTTATTATCTCATCCTTATCTCTATATGCTTCACCTTTACATTCTCATTCCTTTTTTTTAATCCTTTTCTATAACTCTAAGGACACATTTGGTAGCACGTAATTAGGCTTCCGTTCACATATCAATTACATACGGAATTCGAATTGCGTAGTTTGGTAACTTTTTTATGTGGAATGTTGATTACATTAGTAATCAACAATTTCAGATCAATCATGCATCGTCTTTTCCTATGGAGCCATCCATAATGGTGATGAAACATTGATGAATTATTGAGAAACTAAGTTGAATTACATTGATGCCCTTCAATGACTTTTTTTTATAACTTATTTCTCTTTTCTCATTGACAAAGCCATTTTATCTTTCTTTTTTTAACACAGTTTCTCTCTCTTAATATCATCGACCCATTTTTTGCAAGAAGAAATAAATCTTCTATTTTATTATTTTTCTAAACTAATTTTTTTATTTCAATTAAAAAATAATTATACCTTCGTGCCTATGAGTTGCTCTTACCATCGAAAAATAATTTTTTTGGATAATTCATCAAAGAAATAATTATATCTTTTAGAAATTAAATTATCAAATAATAAATTAATACCTAACAATAAATCAAAAGATACATAATAATTTACAAAAAAAATTTTAATCATTCCTTTATTAATATAAGAAAAAGGATAATTTAGTAATTTTTTTACCTTCTAGTGATTACTAGTCAACACATATATCTAATTTCATGTTACAAAACAAAGATATTGTCCAGTTTAATTTCCTCCCATTTCTCTTTACTCATCTATTCTATTCATTGCCAATTCATCGTTTATTCGGTTCATCCCTATGAAACATGCCATAAATTGCAATGAAACAATTAATTTTCAATTTACTTTGCCTCAAATTATGTGCCGTATCCTACTTGACTAAAACAAGCACCCCCAAACCTAAATATTACATTACCCCGAATATAACGAGAATTTAGAGAAAAAGGAACTTGCCCGGATTGTTTGTTGTGGTGGTCGGTCTGGCACATACTCCCTCATCTTCCTCGTACTCGAATTGACCCCTCACTTGATTTCGGACTTTTGTTTGGGTGCTAGACTTCTTGAAAACTTGCCAAAAACTCGTAAATATGCACATCCAAATCTACAGTAAGTCAACATCAAAACTAACATTGAAAATAAAGAAAGAAAAAAGGAATATATGTTACTCGGATTGCCTTTAAAGAAGCCTCGTGTACGTATTTACAGTCTTGGACAGACTCTATTGTTCTCCATTCATCTTGAAGCTTAATCGAGGATCCTTGTCTCTGTCTCTCTTCGATCCCCAAGTAGACTTTCAACTGTTGCTCATTCATATTAAACGTCTCATTTGTTTTCCATTCAAAAGCTCAATCGCCTAACAAGTACCTCCACAGCCCAGAATGGCCCCTACCTTCATGACTTCACTTTTCCTGAAAAAATTTAAATATAAAAACACTTAATAGAACTAGAATAAGAGAAATAGGAAGAAAACTCACACTGAATCAGTATATGTGGGATACATATATTTATAAGGGAATTACATTCAGTTACAGATATTAAAAGAGAATCAAATGAAGATTATAGTAACCCCCTATATTGTTGACTATATTGGACTCTGTTGACCGACTCTATCTATTACTCCCCCACAAGTACAATGGGACATGTCGAACATTGACCTTGGATCGTATGTTAGAGATGCGCGCTGTTGAAAGGCCCTTTGTAAATATATCGGTAAGTTGAGCTGTAGAGCCAATAAACCAAATATCAAGTTGCTGTTGAAGGACACGGTCACAGACAAAGTGATAGTCAATCTCTATGTGTTTGGTTCTAGCATGAAAAACAGGGTTTGCAGTCAGATAAATAGCAGAAAGATTGTCACACCATAGTACTGGTGATTGCTGTAGAGGAAGACCAAGTTCTTGGAATAGCGACTGAATCCAAATCAATTACGCTATAGCATTTGCTAAGCTTTTGTACTCAGCTTCAGTACTGGACTGATCGAGCCACTGTTCGTTGCTTCTTGGAGCTCCATGAAATGATGTTGGGACCCAGATAAATGTTAAAGCCACTGATAGAGCGTCTATCATCCGGATTGCTTGCTCAGTTTGCGTCAGAAAACCCATGAAGTGTAGATAAAGATCCTCTATGAATAGCCAAGCCACAGTTAATAGTACCCTTGAGATACCGTAGAATACACTTGACAGCAAACCAATGAACCGTGGAAGGTTGATGCATGAATTGGCAAACATGTTGTACAACATATGCTATATTTGGTCATGTCAGAGTTAAGCACTAGAGAGAGCCAACTACATGACGATAGAGGGAGGGATCATGAAAAGGATCTCCATTAGTTAAAGGGAGACAAGCGCCTGATGAAATCGGAGAAGACATGGGTTTGCAATCCAGCATCGAACTTCGAGTGAGAATATCATGAATGTACTTGGTCTGCGTCAAAACAAGACCACTAGGATGAGATCGAACTTCGATACCAAGGAAATAGTGCAGTGGTCCCAGATCCTTCATAGCAAACTCTTGCTGAAGGGCAGATAAGACGGACGAAATTGGTGCTGTCGGAGACCCACCATAGAACATGCCACAGTGCATGCTATAGCGATGATGGATTAGGAAAGCGGCACATACCAGGGGGTAGCGGCTGTTTATTAAAAACACAGGACTCTGCTAAGTGGCTTACGAGGTAGTGATGAGTTTCACGCGCTCTAAGCCCGGCCCGCTGTTAGGATAATGTCATCCACATAGATAAGTAAATAGACAACATAGTCTGAATTGCGTAGGATAAAAAGGGAAGTATCAGCAGTAGATCCTTGAAAATCGAGGGTTTGAAGAATGGAGGTCAGGCACAAAAACCATGCTCGCGGTATCTGCTTAAGGCCATAGAGTGACTTATGTAGACGACAAACATAGTCTAGGTAAGACAAATCAAGAAATCCACGTGGCTGCTGCATATACACTTCCTCTTCAAGAAATCCATGAAGGAAAGCATTTTTAACGTCTAACTGACGAATCTACCACTGGGAGGAGACCGCAATAGAGAGGATAGTACGAATAGTCACCGGCTTGACAACTGGACTTAAAGTCTCGTCATAATCAATATCTTCACATTGATTGAAGCCTCTTGCCACCAAACGAGATTTAAAACGATCAACCAAGCCATCCGATTTTTGCTTAATCTTGTAAACCCACTTGCAGCCGATAACATTACAGTGAGGAGGATGAGGAACTAAGTCCCAAGTGTGATTATCAAGTAAGGCCTATAACTCCTCAAACATTGCTGTGCGCCATTGTGGATCTTTCTGAGCTTGCAAGAACGTTCGGGGCTCCTGAACATCCACAGAAACATGAAGAGCAGTGGGATGTCGAGATCGAAGGAATTGATGAGGCAGAAGGGTACCATCCCGAGACCGAGTAATCATCGGATTTTGCTGTGTCGGCATAGTACTAGCAGTAGAAGAATCCAAAGGAGAGGTTTGAATGATAGAGGCCACTGCAGTATCATTAGTACTAGTCGGAATCTCATGAGAAGAACCTGTCTCTAGGGAGCCAACATGTGATGGTGATAGAATAGAAGAAGTAATAGGTAAAGTAAAGGGTGGAGATGTGATAGAACCTATATGAGATGGAGTCATCGGGGCGCCAGAGGATGGGTACCTGAATGGAAGCAAGGAGGAGCGAGTCGAGGAAGAAGGAAAGGATTTTTCATCAAAAGTGACTGTCCTAGTGACAAAGATATGACCAGAAACATGATTAAAACACCGATAACCATGGAAGTTGTGAGGTAGCCAAGAAAGATGCAAGGGCAAGATCGGAAATCAAGCTTATGACTCCTGTAAGGACGTAAAATACAGAACACAAAGACAATTGAAGACTCGAAGGAAATTATAATCTGGTGGATGACCGTGCAAGACCTGAAAAGGGGAAAGAACTCAAGAGATTTAGTGGGAAGGCGGTTAATGAGAAAAATAACAGTTTCAAATGCAAAATCCCAAAATTTTGGAGGCAAAGAAGAATGAGCAAGAAGAGTAAGGTCCATATCAACAATTTGTCGATGTTTACGCTCAGCGGACCCGTTCTTCTTTGGTGTATGAGGACACGAGATGCGATGGAGTATTCCATTATCGTAAAGTTCTTTTTGGAATTCATGATATCGGAATTCTTTAGAGCCATCAGATTAATGGGTTTTATTTTTTCTATCAAAGAAATTTTTGACTTGAAGTCGAAATAGACGAAATATTTTGGAGACATCAACCCTAGATTTCATCACAAAGAACCACGAAAATTTACTGTAGTCATTGAGAAAATGAATATAATATAAATGCCCAGTATGAGAATAGACAGGTGTGGGACCCTATATATAGGTATAAATCAATGGCAAAGGAACTGAACTATTATTAAATGTTAAAGGAAATGAGGACTGATGACTTTTGCCAATGTGGCAGGATGCACATAAATGAGAACCATGATCATGATTAATCGAAATGGAAAAAGATGACAACGCATGACGAACAATGAGAAATGCAGGATGACCAAGATGATGGTGCCAAAGAGAGCCTGAAGTGGAGGTGGTAAGGAACGCACGAGGTGAGGATGCACTCTAACATATGGACGGCTGACAGTGCAACCCATCCTTAAGTCGACCTCGAAGAAGCTCCTGGCTTGTTTGACGATCCTTCATGACAAAAAAACTAGGATGAATTTCAAAGAAGCAACAATTGTCTTGGGTAAATTGAGGAACTGAAATTAAATTCTTGGAAATATAAGTGAGCACATAAAACATTATGCAAGTGAAAAGAACGATTTGGAGTAAGAAGAGAAGTGGAGCCAGAAGAGTTGCTTGGGTCTAGATAGGTCCCCTCGAATATTGAGATTTGAGAAATCAGCAGTATCATGATGAGTAGCCCCGGAGGCAATGTACTAGTCAAGGTCATGTATACCTGATGAGTCGCCTCCGTGAGCAAAATTAACTTGTGGAGCCGGGAAAGATTGTTGCAGAAGGCTACACTTCAATGCAGTATATCCATCGACGAAGCAAAGCTGACAGATGGATGAAGAGCTGGAGTGGGCTGCACCTGAATGTCCTGAGTGAGACCCAGAAAAAGGAGCAGGCTGCTGATAATAGCCCAGCCCAGAATGCTGTTGGCTAGCAGACCCAATGCCATTATAAGGCCCACGAGTGTATTGCCGAGGTGGGCTGTTGGCTGAAAAACCAGTGGAAGCCTAGGACTGACAGTCCTAAGCATGGCCCGCATGTGACCAGGACTATCGTCCTCTTCCAATCAACGGAAGTTGATTGAAGAAATTTGGGATTCCTACTCTCCATGTTCCACGTCCACGATAACCACCACCAATATGGCCAGAGAAGCCACTGCCACCAAAGGAGCCACGACCACCACGAGCAAAATTGATCGACGGCTGCTATCCCGGTATTCTAGTGCCTAACACCAGTGAGTCGCTAGCCTGATGAAAATTCCTCTGAGCTTCCTGTTGGAGTAACATGGTAGAGAGATTGTCAATAGACATGGTAGGTAGTGTGGGAGCAAGAGACAATATCAATGGCTCCCACTCCTCTCCGAGACCCGAGAGAATGCGATGATTAATCTCACCAACAGATTATGGATGACCAATAAGAGCAAATTGCTGACTCAGATGTGTGATGTGCTTTAGGTATTCGACCATTGAGAGGTTGCCCTTATGGAGATCACGCCACTGCTGATGGATAAAGTCGAACTGGGATGTTATTTTGGCATCAAAGAGGTTCGCCAGCTTCGTCCATGCCTCACGAGCAGAGGTAACCCCCACTAGATGGATAACTACTTCTGCATCAACACCTGCGAGAATACAGGTAAGGGCGAATTGGTCACGAATAATCCATTCTTCGTACTTTGGATTGACTACTTCGTGCGATTGATCTCCATCATCCACTGTGGACTTCTCAGGTGGAGCTAGGATGCCACCATCGACGTAGCCGAGCAAGTCATATGCCTTGAGCAGCGGGGTCATGATGTTCCTCCAAAGGTAGTAGTTACTGCTGTTCAATTTTGTTGCAACTATGGGTAGATTATTTGGTAGAGATGATTGAGAATTGGAAGCCATGATAAATTGGGAATGATAATTGAGCAAAGAAACTGAGAAAACTGAAGAGAAAAGAAAACTGGGAAGAAAGGCTATGTGGTGTGTAGGATCTGGTACGTAGAGGTTGAAAAGGTAGAATTTTGGTTTTCACCTTGAATGCTTTGATACCATAATAGAACTAGAATGAGAGAAATAGGGAGAAAACCCACACTAAATCAGTATGTGGGATATGTATATTTAGCGAGAATGATAGCGGAGGTCCTATAACTTCGCTATTTTTAGCAATTGAGTCCTATAACTTTGAAAGTAGCTAAATGAGTCATGTACATATGCTCCATGACACATTTGAGTCCGATCCGTGACCGGCCGTTACAGCATCGGTGATGTGGTAGAAACGTCGTTAAAGCATGCAGACGTGGCAATTTTATTGTTGACATGTATTGTTGACATGGTGATGAGAAGTTATTACCTTTTTACCCCTAACTATTCATCAAATTTTCAAATGCATGCCATTTACCCTCCATCCTCTGTTTACGACCCCTCTCTCGCCTCCGCAGCCGCAGCCGCCACCGCCACCTCCGGCATCTCCATTTCCAAGCCCGCAAAGCACATTGAATTAATCATCACCATCAAAAAACCATCACATGTAGGAAAAATAAGAAGAAACCTAGGGTAACACAACGAACATTCGATTCTCGACAGAAAAGTTGGGAGGGAAGAGATTTCAATTTTCACAAGAATCACTTACCTGGAGTTATTCTGGGGGAACGAAGAACCCTTGGCCACCTCCTCTGCTGTAATCATCCATATCCTTTGTCCTCTCTCTTCCTTTGTCACGTTTAATTGATAGGTATAAATGTTCTGCTCCTCAAATTCAGGTTCGTACCTTGAGAAATAAATACTCGTCCCTAGACGCATCGAGGTAAGTCCTCAGTACTCCCTGATATCCATCAATCAAGAAAAATTGCTTCTCCTGTTTGCATTAATCTCAAAACCAGTTCAAAATACCTTTCTGCTGTCCCTTATGTTTGAATCTACTCCCTTTTCTCGTACGACATTACAAGCTTGACATTTCAAGGATCTGCAGGATACGATGATCGGTTACAGAGTAGCCTCATTGCCAAAAGTTGCATCTAAGGTGGCACATAGCTCTTTAACTCAAGCCCTAAGGATCAATCAACTGTTGTAATGATGCTACTCTATCTCGACTTTTGTAATGTTGTATAGTTTTGAGTTGTGAATGCAATACAAATTCAATTATAAAAAAAAGGATCTGTAGGATATGGACTTTGACAGAAATATGCACAGTAAATTCTGTTTGATGTTTGATTACGATGTTTAGGTGGATGGAGGTCTGGGGCCTTCTACCATTGACATGGCGGCATCTGCAGGAGCAAACTGCATTGTGATGGTCGATGCTCTCCTACGAGTTGGCCGAGGTAGCACCAAGATTACACTGTTCCAAAAACATAAAAATACTCAGCATCAGGACCGTGACTGTGATTGTCTCGAGGAGAGTTGGCGG